>JAQFVV010013673.1:0-85957 GCA_028023455.1 Epiperipatus broadwayi | reverse complement strand
CATTACAATATATATATATGACAAAAGAAGTGGGATGGGATATAGGGTTTGAATACAGGTTGTAGATGGAACCATGAAGCACAATCTTAAGCTAGGATTGACTGCTTCACTATGTAGAGCAAAGTCTTAAACAATGATCATGCATCAGCAATTATTAAAAAACATTAAATAGATAACAAAAAGAACTGTCAAAAACAATTGTTAGTACTGTAGTGTATTTGTGTATTTGAAAAATAGTAGACAAATTAAGACAAATCTGCTAATCAATATAACATCAGAAACAACTTTCCAGAGTCATACCACACTATGAGGAATTCTAACATCTACAAAGTCTAAACTTGAAATGCTGAAAATACAAACTTCATCTACAAAATACCATATAAATGTGAAAGAATGTATATTGGTAAGACCAGTCATCCCATTGAAAAGCATTTACATGAAGACAAACTGATAATTAGAAGAAAAATATATGTCTTTAAGGTAGCAGACCATTCATATACCAATGAACATATATTCAATTGAGAAAGTATAAAAATATTGGATAGAAAAGAAAAAGTACAAAGAAAAAAAAAATTTAAAGAAGCTGCTCACATGACAATGGAAAACAATCTCATAAGTCAACCTAGTGGGATTATACATGAGGTAAGTAAACCACTAATCAAATTTGCTCTTAAGAAAAAAGAAGAAATCAGGAGGTGCCTCATAGATAAGTATATAAAATTTCTACTGACTCAAAAATCTGAGAGTCCAAGTTCAATTCCCATGCTAGTACTATTACTGGTCAGGCCAGCAATATCTAAAGAAAAATAATAATACCTCTCTAAACATTGAGCATATAATAACCTGTGCATTATTACTATCAATTGAATGTAATTGGAAAATATAAAGTTAAATATTTCTAAAGACATTCAACACTTAATATTATATGGTAAAAATAATACAATACATAGATACAAATAAATTAATGAGATTGAACTAATAAATAATTTGAATAAGTAAGAACATATGCAGTAAAACAAATAAGAATAAGTTGTTGTTAATGTGGTATTAGATGATATTTATAAATATGATAATCTATTATTTATTCACAAGGCATTAAAATGAAAAGTAATTAATGGTGCATTTTGAGAATAGTTATATTAAAATAGGCTTTACTTACATTTGAATTTGATAAGTATTTATTTTTATTTTATCAGATACAAGATTTATTATCTTTATAAGAGCTTGGATTATAAATAAAAATGGATTACTATTTTGTTTGCATAAATATTCTGATAATAGATAGAAGTTCATTGTCTAATCACTACTTGAAAAAAAATTATAATTCCATTGTTTGTAGATTATTAGCTCTGTATTAGTTGATGTTTATATAAATCCATGATAAATTAATTTATAAATGCAAATGTTAAATATTTATAGCCATTCTAATTTTTTAAACTTTTGGTGTACATTCTCCCAAACAGATAACAAGTCTTACATTTTTGCTTAGTTTGAGTGATGTTTTTTGTTACACATTTATTTTATAAACAATCCTCATTTATAAAGTAAGCCCTAGATTTAAAATAACTTAGTAACTATGTCAAAAATAATAGTTATACACTTCTCTTTAGATTATTACTTCCACTATAAAATGCCCCTGAATTTAGGATGCAGTAGGATTTTCAGGCCAAAAAATTGAAAAAAAAATTACCACTAATTCAAGATGTATATGTGTACTTAAATAAAAACTAATATAAATACAATAAGCTCATCTAATTTATTACAAACCTTTTTTAGATATATAGTACATTCACTTTCCATATCAACAGTTTCAGAAGGTGAAATCCCATCTTCACTATTTTACCAGAATACATTATCTGCAGGCCATTTTAAATTGCAACTGAATGTTATAATTTCTTTGTCAATTTGTTTTCATGTAGAAGTACATTTTTCTATTATAATCTGAATTATTTTTCCAAAATAATTTATATTTCTATTTTTTGCAAAAAATTATTAATGTTTAAAAAAGATTCTTAACATATGTTTTCACTTTGAAAATCAAAATGAAGGTATTGAAACTGCCAAAATTTTGGCAGGCATTCTCTTGTATAAAGAAAAAAAAACAATCAATCAGCATCTCAGAAGGCAGGCTCTTATCTCATTGTTATTTGATTAAGTTAGTTGTAAAAATTGTAATGGTTATTCACTAGAGTTTTCTTGATATAATCACAGTAAAATCCACAAAATAACAATAAAATATATGTTTTCACTTTGAAAATTAAAATGAAGATACTGGAATTGTAAAAATTTTGACAGGCAATGAGAAACTTGGTTGTCAGGCTCATATTTTATTGCTAGTCGAAAAAAAAAATCTACAGGTTATTCGGTAGTTTTCTTGATAAAATAATGTAAAATCAGCAAAATAATCTGAAAGGTAATGGTTTAAGAAAGAATTAAACCATTTACAAAATTAATCCAAAAATATTGCTTAAAAACATTTAACATGCTATTTTACATAGATAACAATTATAATATTATATACATGCATAGTGAAAAAAAAGTTCCACCAAAATAAGATAAAAAAATTTCCATTTCCAATTTAAGACAATACCTATTTTATGGGTCTAAAAGTGGTAAAAATTGCATTTTATATTTGAAGTAATACGGTAACCTATTCTATAGTAACATTTTTTACTATCATATCAGCTATACTACTTATAAGAATCAGGTGATAGTGCTTAATAACCCCTACCTAGTGCTGTCCTATCCAATATTCTCAGACAAATTATTGTTTTCATAAGTGAGGAGCTTGGAAATTTGATCCAGTATCTGGACATTTGCAATATACTTCAGCCAATTATCATTTACCTTTTGTTTCACTATCAAGATGTCACTTCAGTTTCAAAACATATATGGTTTCAATCTAAGACAACTTGGATTATCTTAAAAATAAAATCTGTATTTTCTCTGACATATTATTGGTGAATGTATAATTTGTCTGCAAGGCTGTCACATGTCAAATTTACAAGCAATCAAAAAATATTGCATTTATGCAAAGGAAATAATTCCACCTTTAATAAAAAATGCTAAAAAAATCAATATACCTGTTTTAACTACAGAAGTATAGTAAATGTGATTACAATACATAAATTGGTAATAATTGAAAGTTTGCTAATCTTTCACATGTGTGATTGTCTCTCAGACAGCCAATCAGATTTTAAACAGCTATCTTCAGAATGATCAGGCTTCGATACATGACAGAGATTTTGATAAGAAAAGGATAATACCAACCTTTTCTCAACTTAACTTTATATATATATATATATATATATATATATATATATATATATATATATATATATATATATATATATATATATATAAAAGCCAGTCTTAAGCATCTTGGCCTGAAAGCTTGAATATATAAACATATACACTTATCATTCATTGTGTTATTAATTTAAGATATTAATAACACAATGAATGATAAGTGTATATGTTTATATGTTCAAGCTTTCAGGCCAAGATACTTAAGACTGTTTTATATATATATATATATATATATATATATATATATATATATATATATATATATATATATATATATATATATATATATATATATATAAAGTTAAGTTGAGAAAAGGTTGGTATCATTCTTTTTTTATCAAAACCTCTGTCATGTATCGAAGCCTGATCGTTCTGAAGACAGCTGTTTAAAATCTGATTGGATGTCTGAGAGACAATCATGCATGTGAAAGATTAGAAAACTTTTAATTATTACCAATTTATTAACAACATGTGATTTAGCCAATTATTATTTAAGTACATAAATTCATGTTTGAAAAGTGATATTTAGTGAGGAGAAAAATAAATGCTATTGTACCATATTTACATTTAGTTTTGGTTGGCATTTAATTTAAGTCAATATGATGGAAGACTGGCTACATTTCTCAGATTTAATATATAATATTAAAATCTTTTGCTTAATTTATACTAAATTTTAAAAAAAATGTTAAAGCAACCAATTAAAAAAGATAGCCTATTGAGGGAGGTACATCTGGTATTTATATTAAACTTAAACCTGTTCAGTTTCTATGCAGTATGGTTAGTAATCTTATTTGTTCAATAACTATAGGAATTCTTATTCAGTGTCCAAGAATTATTTAAAATGAATAAAATATCACATAACTTCAGCTTATTCAATGTTGTTCCAGCAGCATATTATTTTAATTTTTCTTTCACCACAACTATGTCACTCATTATAAGTTTGTTAATTGATAGTGTAGTGGTCCTATCCAATATCCTCAAACTAGTTCCCAGCTTATGGTTTTATTGGTAAGGAGCTTTGGATTTTGGACCAGTGTTTGGATCTTTAGTATCAAATGCATCTTTCTTCTGCCAATGACCATTTACCTTTCTGTTTTACTGTCAGGTCATCAGCCCAATTTGAAAAAAATGTATAATTGCTTCTCAACTAAGTCTACTTGCTTGAATAGTTCTATAAAAGTGAAATCATTTCAGTTTTTATATGTTATTATGCTCTTAGTTTTTTAATAACTATAGATACTTGTGACCTGAAATAGTTTTAAACCAACTAAATGCTTTCTGTTTCACTGTCAATCCATCAACCCAATTTTAAAAAATCATATACATTTTTTCTATCTAAGCTAACTTGCTTGTATAGTTGTACAGAACAGAATTCAGTTCAGTTTTTATAAATTATGATGCTCTTATTTTTTTATAACTATAAACTCTTGTAGCCAGGGATAGATTAAAACCAACTAAATGTCATATGACTTCAACTTAATGTTGTTCAGTAACATATTTCTTTCATCACAATTATACAACTTATTGTGAGCTTTAGTAAAGATGCAGATGGCAGTCCATAATAGTTTACAGTGCTATTCTGTTGAATATCTCAAACTAATATTGGTTTTCACAACTGAAGAGCTTTGGATCTTGAATCTAACGCATTTTTCCACTGGTATATTGGATAGAACAATACTAGATAGGGATTTATTAAGCATTATGATCTGCATTTGTCTGTCACTAAAACTTACAGTAAGTGGCATAGATGTGGTGAAAGAAAAAAAAAACTAAGCTGCTGACACAACATTGAATAAGTGTGATCATGTGATATTTTATTAATTTAAACTATTCTTGTCCATAGGATAAAGATAGAAACTGAACTGTTTTTTGTTCTATATGACAATAGCTTAGCTCGAAAATATGTATATGCATTTCAAATTTCCTTGTTACTTTGATAGTAAACAAAAAGATAAATTATGGCTGGCAGAGAAAATATGCATAGCAGCTTAAAGATCCAGACACTAATCCAAGATACAGAACCTCTTTCTTAAAAAAGCCATAAGTTTGAACTTAATTTAGGAATTTAGGATACAACAGTGCTATATGGAGACTTAGTAAGAACTATCACATGCATCCATAAAATACTAAAGCTTATACTAATTGGCATGGTTAAGGTAAAAAGTGATTGAGCCATGTGATATTTGGTTAGTTTTAGATAATATATTATTGTTTATTTTGTTGATAAATTTTTTTATAAAAATTTGTTTGCAGAAAATATTTCTTTCTTTCATCCTCTTAACATAAATTAATTCTACAATAAGTAATAAAAGTGATCATAATTTTTTTTTCAGAATTTTATAAGCATATATAAAAATATATTAATTAAATAGAAATATTGTCAATTTCCTTTTACATAAATCTTATGGAATGGATTAAAAGTTTATATATCACAATCATATATATAATTTATGATATTAAAGTGATTTAACTTATAATATAAAAATCAAACTGTGAGGCGTCCTTCACTAAGTTCAATTCAAAATAAAGTAATAGATGATATACATAATAGCGAACTTCTGAAATGAAAACCATAGGATTAAATGCTCACAATATTCATTTCAAAGAAACTCCATTGATAAACTATGTCAAACTTTTGCACATCATGTGAATTAAAAATGCAACAAAACCAAATGCATAGTTTCTGCTTTTTACATTGTTCTATACTGATGTAAAATTGTTAGCATATATATTTTGTTGCAGCTCTTAGGTGAGTGCTAAAATTAAACATTATCAAAAGTCTTGGTACAAAAGAATCATTTTGCTTTGAGGAAGAATGCTTCAAAACAGTTATCATAATAGAAGGCTCATTATACTAGAATACATTGTAAGATGGTGGACTTCTGTTACTTCTATTAATCTCAATAGCTAATTCATTAAAAGAATCACTAAACTTTGATAAAGTTACTTCTTTCTTTATTTAATTTTTACTTGATTGACTACTATTCATTATTTAAGAGTTATAGAGTGGATACTAACTTTTACTTTAATTGGCAGATATGCAGATCTTTTATGAGAGTGCCTCCATCATTTTTCTTTGACAGATGACACTTTAGTTCTGATTATATCTTTTTTATCATCAGTTCAATACCGGTTACAGCCTAATACAAAAAAAGCCTTATATGATTCATGATCATTCAAATTACAATATAAATATAGACATAGATATGAAGGAAAAGATGAAATAATTTTTATGTTTAGTTAAACAATAACAATTTAATAATTAAAAAAAGACATAGCAAATTCTCATATAATATATAAATTACAATTTATAATAGATAAAAAAAATCATATATAAAAAAATAATTACCTAAAATAAATTGTTACACTTCTACTTTGACACCATCTGTTTAATAATTTCACTATTTTAAAAGTATAATGGTTTTATTGTACACTATGTTTGATTTCATTAATATTTGTCTATATGTATTTAAGTATAAACTAAGTGCAGTTCAACAAGTTAAACATATTTTTTTGAAACAATTCCAAGAGAATTATTTACATTTTTAATTTCAATAATACAATGTAAAGTTTTAGTCTTTTGTAATAAATTTTTATGAGTGAACAGCAAAAAACAAATCAATATGATACCCAGAAGTAAAAAGTAAACTTAATGACACTAAATATAGTTAATGTTTATCCTCAGTGTTGTTAAAATAAATATTTAAAATAAATATTTAAATAAATAATCTAAAGTAAGACTTTTTTAAATATTTGGATTTTTTTTATCACAATTTTATTTATTTTTCAGTACAATCGCTGTCATTAACACAAGTCAGAACTTGATAGAAAACCATTTATTATTAAATTTATGTCTTAGTCATAGTTCACTTCACAACTTGTGTAATTGAGGTGATAGGTTTATAATGGAAAATTTTATTTTGTTAAAATATTGATTATTATCATTTCCAGAAATTATAATCTATTTATTTAGTGTGTTTTATTAGGCTTTTATAGTTTTCACAATCTATATCTATGTTTTATGGCTAATATTGATTCACTTAATTCTTGGCTACATTATATTATTAATATGTAATCCAATTAGTGTAAATTCATTTGGTGAGACATCTTCTCTTTGTTTGTCTATGGTTCTAATAAACTATATATATATATATATATATATATATATATATATATATATGGCATCTTCCATCTTCCACAAACATTTTTTCTTCCAATATCCTTGTTGTGGTTTTTTTTTTTAATAATAAATATCTTACGGTTTTAAAAATCTTTTTGTGTTGTTAATATACTGCATAACTTTTACATATTCATTTAATTAAAAATTTAATACAAAAAATAAATAAATAAATTAGAAAACAGGAGATTATTTACAGAAAATTATTTGAATAATTTACAAAAATCTCTATATTGTTAATTATTTGAAAATTATTACTTCATAATTTGTTGAAAGTTAATATTTTTTTCTTTACTGTAATTTATTTAAATGATTGATAAGTATATATTATAAATTCATGTTTTATCACTTCAATTATTTAAATTTATATTTTTTAAGTTTTTAAACAAAATCTCATATTAACAAAATAGCAATGTTATTTATATATCTCTTTTTTTATCAACTTATTTTTTATGATTTTTTTATATTTACATATTCTTTTGAGATTATAATATTATATAATACAGATTTAAAACTGGTTGCAAAAATCTTTTTAAAACATTACATTCAAAATTTGTGATTAAATTGTTCTTTATCTGACTACTTTACAAAGTCGTAATACTCAAAAAATATTATTAAAATGTCATTCAAATCAACAATAAAATCTGCATTTAATCTTTGCTATCTGATTTTTTTTCTTATTAGAATATTAAAGTAGATGTACCCAATATTTATTATCTAATGCATACCTCTAGTTTCTGGATTAAACATAAAAAATATTTTACAAAAGTATGATTTTTTGTTTTATTTTTAAATAAAAAGAAACATTTTTATTAAAAAAAATATACAGTCGTTCCTAGACTTACTTTTATTACATTTTAATTGTTTCAGTCGAGTAATGGTATTTTTTACTGTGTTTCAAATATAAAATTTAGTACAATTATAAACAATTTCAATGATTTATAAACCTTGGTTGTCTTTTTCCTTATAGTGAAATATATATTGTAATATAAGTATATTATTTAAGTAATACTTTGGGTGCAGTTGGAAAATTATAATTGTTATTTGCAATGTAATAATTGACTATTTATTAATCTGCATTCAGTACAGATTATATTTACATGTTTAAAGAGGTTTATTTAAATTTCTTAGTATCAAAAATTTCAATGTCTGTAATCAAGTTGTAATCTTTAGTGTCTATATAAAAGCATAGCTAATAGTGTGAATTCCACCTTTATTGTTAAAAGGAGGTTGATTTCTACTTTTGCATATTATATCATTTACAACTTACTTAATCACTTTAACAGTACTATTTATTATATGAAAACTTTATTCTAATAGTTTTGACTGTCATGGAGTCATCATCAGAGCTACAATATCCAAATATATAATTTTACAACAATACATTTTATATTTGTCTATTTAATTATGTATATAAAAATGTATTAATTATATAATTATATATTTGGATATTGAAGCTTTGATGGTGACTGCAGGACAGTCAAAACTGTTAGAATAAAGTTTTCATATAATAAATAGTATTGTTAAAGCATTTAAGAAAGTTGTAAATGGTATGATATGTAAAAGAAGATGATAATACTTTATTTAAAATTGTTGATTTTTATCTATATTGGAATTGTCTAAGTGTTGACTAGTTTCTAATGTTTATATATATATATATATATATATATATATAAATATATATATAAAAATTATATATATATATATATATATTGAAATGGCCAGTTTCATCCATCTGCCCATTTCACTTATTTTACCCTCACATCTATCCATATGCCAGATTTAAACCCTCTCATAGTACCCATTTAAATAAATTAAATTATTATATATGCAGAATCACACACACACACACATATATATATATGCGAGCTGTATGTAATTTAATAGTATATGTATAGATTACAGATATATATTCAATTTATAAATATTTCTAGTTTAAGAAATTCATTTTACAAATATTTCTAGTTTAAGAAATATTTTATTTAAATTATTTAGCCTATTTTATTGATGTATTATTGAAATCGCATATGTATATTTCCTGTTATTCTGCACGTATGGTTATAAAATTAGTCTTCTACTAATTATGAAAGTAACTTTGCCAAAATAACATTTTGATTTTTGTAAACAATTTTCGAAGTAGGTCATGCATTGGTCCTAAAATAGCATGGACTTGATTTGTAAATATAAAATGTTAATAACAAAATAACACAGGAAAACAAAATCTCAATTACTGGTTATAATTAAAAATGTGTTTCTAAAATAAATAAATGGGTTTTTCTACTGGTTGTAACTATTAAATATGTTTTGCTAAAATAAACAAATGGACTTTTCAGCTACATTCAAGCTCATAAAAATTAACAGGTGGCCAGAGTTTGATAAGTATAAATACTTAAAGTTTTGTTGCCAGTATTCAATTATACATATAATAAGTGAGTTGTAAAGAGAACCTATGCCCGTTTTACTTTCAAAATGATCGAGTAGAATGGTGCTAACTCACCTCTTGGCCCTTAGCTGAGGATGGAGAACTTTGTGATCTGATGAAACCCAATGCCATAACCAGCAAAGCAGCTTGTAGAAAATCTTTATTAACTTTAAATCATCATAAAAAGTGTCAACTTAATATGCTCCCAAGTGCTCCAGAATTAACTGCAATGGAAACAACTGAATGGTAAATTTTCTCTCAAGAGCTCTTTATAAACTGTGACTTTCAATTCTTTCTTTTAAAAGCTAGCTATTTATTAAATCTGCCTTTCCCAAACACCTTTACTAAACTCTGCAAAGAAGACTATTAAATGCTAAATCTTGTCTGATTGTAAAACTTGAATCCTCTTTTAAAATGTAAAACTAGAATTCTCTTTTAAGATGTAAAACTCTAATAATCTATTTTAGATGTATAATTTTCTGCGGTCTTTTTATGCCTATTTCTAAATCTATTCAATTTATTCTATGATTTTATAATTTTAATATTATATGTATTTAATATGCCAAATGACTCGAAACCGCAAATATTTATAAATATAATTTTGGCTTATCGATCTGTGAAGATAATTTCAAATCTTCGCTATAATAAATATTAAATAATTGAATTATTATTTTTCTTTCTCACTCGCTGTTTCAAGATCAAATTATTATTTTACTGATTATGTTTTGGGTATTAATATTACAATAATCAGTTATCTAGTTAAAATTGTAGTTTGCTTAATTCTAGTTATGAATTATAACTATTTATATATGTAACTCGTACATCATAGGAACTAGCCACAGAGATATTATCAAAGCATATTTTAATGTTTTATTCATAATTAGCCCTCAAATATGCTTTGTCCTTTTTATATTTATATATGTTGAGACACAGGCGATAATATTAAAATAGGTTACTAATTAATTGAGTCCCTAAATAGTATATTTGAAATACTAAATTTGCGAACTGGATTGTATAGATATGCAAATAGATGCTATCTAATTTTAAGGCATGCTAATATAAATTTATGTATTTGCATTATATATATGTATAAGTTGCGGATGTGTCCTTACAAAGTATGCAATGTACAATTATCTGCTTGCTGCATGATTATTGATGAGTTGCTGGCAGAGGTCACTCTCATCCACTTTAGTTTGGGTTAAAGCACACACTTTTAGAACTAGGGCACAAAAACCTAGATTGTTTATAATGCTTATTCAACTCACAGAACTACTAGCAAGTTGAGCAGTTTTAGGGAAAACCAAGTCTTTGAGACTGAAGCCAGTGAATAATGACCCATTTGCACCTTTGAGCTTTATTAATATTTTAATATGTGCCATAGAGGATATAGGTAAACCTATCATAAACCAGTTTTCTCTCCTTTTATATTAAATGTTTATCTAGCATTAGAGTATATCCTAATCTAGATTAACATGCTAACCTGTGTATCTCTGAACTTAATTACATGCTCGATTTAACTTTGTATAGATAGATGCCATAGGAGCACTATTATAGTTAAGTATATAACTTTGGCTATAAAGTTCCATATGATCTAGCAGACTACAAAAGTTCTAGAAATTTGGCATATTAAAATAGGCATAAACTCCAATACTGCACTACACTTTATTAAACATCTATAAGGAGATATGTAACATTAATCTCATTAGTTATATAATGCCTGCGAGCACAATATCTCACGTTCCCATCACATAATTTTGTATGTTTTGATTTATTATTTGTTATTGTTTTATTAAATTAATATTTAAAATTGTAACTCATTTTCATATTTTGTCGGTGAGTTCATTTTATCCAGCTCTAGATTTAATTGCACATACATCATTATATCTATAGGTAGATTATTCTATTAAATTTCATAATCAATTATTGATATTTTAATTAACTATTTAGTCATATATGTGTATATCTGACCAAAGCAGTGCTCAATTAGTTAATTTATGAGTTTTTTGTTTTATGCTGGGTGACTGCCAGACCGAGATTAAATTGAATGTCTGTGTATGTTGAGAAATGTCATTCATAAGGTATTAAATCATTGAGAAGAGGTGAAAGGATTGAATGTTGGTTGGATTCTGGATCCCAGTATCTGGATTCGATCAGCTTTAGTGTATTTTGCCTGTGTTCTAGATTTTGTTACGTGGAGGGACAATTCTTACCGTTACAATATATAACTGAATATTTGTAAATACAGTAACTAAATAATTAAAAAATTTTATCCACTTAGGAGTGCTTTTGGTTATCCCAGTAATCTGTGTCAACTAAGGCTTAGAAATGCTAACTTTCCCACAATTCCATGATTTTAATGTTTGCTGCTTGCCTGTTAATTAACTTATATTTATATTTGTATATTAGCATAGCTTCCTTTATTTTTCTTTTATTGTTATTTTTTTCAATTTGCAATATTTTTACACTGTTAAAATTGAAGTCAAAACCATAACTACATGATTTATTATGGTTGTAAAAAACAGATGCTGAAATACTATTATCTATTATGCAATTTTGTTTTGATTTCTGAACACGTTTTAATAATAACAAGTATTCTTTAGTTCTTTTTTCCAACATATATCTAGATTCACCTATATATACACTGCCACACCTACATATTCATTTATAAATGACACAATTTTTATTTATAAATGAGGTTTTATTTTTGGAGTTATTTATTAATTTGTTTAATATAGGAGGAGTGTAAAATGCAATGTCACATATATCTTTATAAATTTTCCTTATAAACTTTACTTGATAATTTGAAATATATGGGATTGATATCCATATTTTTTTATTAGCAGGAGAATCAATATTATTATTAAGATTTTTATTTTTATATTTTATATTAAAATCTCTAATAACATTATATATGTGATTATAACTGTAGCCAACATTTAACAATTCATTCAAATATATTTCAATATTTTTGCCTTTATTTGATGAATATTTGCAAAAACTATTATTTCTAAATAAGAAGGACTTTAAACCTGCCATTTTGTGTGACATTGGCACTTTTGATTTATATGGAATATAACCTCTTTTTACTATTGGTTTAATGGTCATACAGTAATCATTTTAAAATATTCTGTAAATAAAATTAAAACATAATTATGTTGACAGGCAGAAAAATATAAAATATACTTCAATAGGTAGCAAATGTATTAATTAGATATCTTTTTTCAACACTTGGCAAAATTCTATAAATATCTTGGGTTAAATATAAAGTCTAATGCCCAATCTGGAACATGATATATCTTCAATATCCAGTATAACCTTGTGAATTTTTTTAAAATAATAAAGTCTAAGATTCAGTATCTAAAGAGTTCTAGATTAATGCTTAAATTATTAAGTTTGGTACAAAAGTTCACAAAATATTTTAAGAAAATAATCATTGTTAATTTTTTAAAACACAGTATACCCCCAGCAAGCTTTCATCATAAAATTAAGATGTTATAATATGTATGTTCTTGATATGATGTTAAAATTATGTTTAATAATACTTTGATCCTTTGTTTAATAGTACATTGTTCCTATGAGTGTTATGGCCATACTAAGAATGTAAACATGCTCTTATTTTTTGACATGTACATTCTACAGTTAATTAAAATGTTAATTTTTAATAAGTTGTAAACATTAAGGAATTTTTTTTAAACATTAGTGCTGCTCAAATTGAAGAATTTAAAGGAAACTGATTATATGTAAATTCATACTTCACAACACAAAATATTATTATATTACAGTTTCTAAATAATGAATGAGATAACTATTTACTAAAAACACAGCCTATTAATGAGTAAAGAGGGTACAAAATCTGGAATACTTACAACTTTACATATGCAATGCATACATGTTGTTATAGTATCTCATACTCTAATACCGGGGAAAAAGCACATTATTTTGTATTTATTACTTTCATTATATTTTATTATTTTATTTGAACATGTTTGTTGAGCTTTATAAAATAGTTTTTGTACCTTTTATTTAAAGTGAATTAAAATTGTATCAGTAAATATTGTAGTTGTAGTTTCTAGAATTGTAACTGATTCTCATTTTCTCTGTCAATAAAATAATATTATAAAATTTTATATGTAAGTATAATTAAACATATTTTAAATGGCTTACTATAGAGAAAAGTCTGTCCAGCAATCTGTTATATCACATAGAAATAAACATTTACACAAAAACTGTCAATTTTCTGGTGTTGAGAGTTGGAAGATATATATATTTTATATTGTATACTCTAATTCAATAGCTAGGGAGTCATTGGTGGGTTGAGACTTAAAATAAAGTAATTTTTTTTATTGCAAATGGAAGATCAGTTATCATTCAATGTGTAAACACATATATTTTATTATAATACTGGAAAAATACTAAATATAGTATTAAATACTATCCATCACTATACTAGTAATGATAAATAAAAAAATTATATAACATTACAGTACTAACCAAAAACACAAAATTTTACTAAAATTTTCTCATGAACATGATTTTAATCTATTAACAAATAAACCTTTTCAAGTAAAATTCAACTAGATACAAATGATATATGATTTCATGAGAACTTTTACATCAAAGGATCAAAGGATGTCTTCATGAGATCTCATGAGGCCATTATTTGATGTAAAAATAGTTAGTTTTTTGAAGTGAATTATGGGAAAGCTATGTTATATATATATATATGTGTGTGTGTGTGTTGTTTGTATCTAGTTGAATTTCACTTGAGAAAAAATATTTGTTAATAGTCATGAGAGAATTTTAGTATATGATTTTTTTATTTTAAATATAGCATATATTCTCAGTTTCCACAAAGCTGTTTTTTAAATAGCCATATTTTCAAAATATTAATTACTCTAATCATTTATCAAGATACATTAGCAAAATTTAGCAAAATAGCTATAATTTTTTTAAAAACCTAGAGGCTGCTTAAAGTGATTTAATAAAGGTGCTAATTCCAATTTTATTCAGATGAAGAAAATACACTATTTATTCTTGATTGTTATGCAGTCTCATTTTATAAAAAATCCTAATATTTTTAAACAGTTAAAACTAAAAAAAAAAAAAATAGCTGCATAAAATTTCACAAGACATTTAAAGTTGAAAAGGGGGGGGGGATATTTTTAATAAAAATCCACATTTAGAAATAAGAATATGCCAAATAAATAATTAAAAAAAACCAAAAAATAGTTTATTATCTTATTGTCATGGAATAAATATACATTTTGCTTGCTTAAATTGAAAATAAATTTGTATTGTATTTCTTTATGAATTTTTTAGATTTATATTATTTTTAATTCAGGTTTGTTGCATTCTATTTAAGATTTTTATTGGATTTTATTCATTCTATCAATTTTGTAGTTGCACTTTTTATTTTTTTATTGTACTTGATTCCAATATTATTGCTAAGAAAATAGATTTTATAGAATACAGCCTTTACGTGGGCTTCATTTTTATTATATATATATATATATGTTATAAAATTTATGCTTAAAAAAAGGATAAAAAGATTGATTACTTCGAATGACATTATTATTTTAAATGATTTTTCATAGCATAAAATATATATATTGGTGATTATTTATCTTTTCAATATATATGTGTTCAAGTGTATCAGTGTTATGAGATAGAGTGGAGAGTGCGGGTCGTGTGAAAGTCTGGGCTCATATACCCTATATAATACATATATTTTAGTTTTTAGGTTTTATCAGTATATCCTTATCGCAATCCTTTGATATCTTAATCATTTCATTAGCAGAAAAAATCAGATCACTCTATTTTTCTTTGCAAGTGGATGGAAAAATTTGATATTTATGGATTAAATACGGCATTTTTATTATTATTATTTGATGAATTCTTGATTATTCTACGATTTTCATTCCTTAATTGATACTTTATTTAAAATGAAATCGCTATAGTGATGCGATTTTTTGTAACAGTTTCTTTCATAATATATTTTGCTTTTTTCTTAATTTTTAGTGATTTCATAGGTTTTTTTTTTTAAAAAAAACATGTAGTACAGTATATGCAGTAAATTGATTTAAAGAATCGTCTTTTCGAAAGGATTTAAACTCAAATTGAACAAAGTTAGAAT
Source organism: Epiperipatus broadwayi (assembly GCA_028023455.1). Taxonomy (NCBI): domain Eukaryota; kingdom Metazoa; phylum Onychophora; class Udeonychophora; order Euonychophora; family Peripatidae; genus Epiperipatus; species Epiperipatus broadwayi. The sequence continues at coordinate 69,916 of JAQFVV010013673.1, read as the reverse complement.
ACTAATACTTTTTACTTTTTTTCTTATTAATTTTACAAAAAAAAAGTAAAGTCATCAATTTAAAAGCTATTTTAAAGTAAAATCATTAATTATATTCGTTTGATTATATATTTTTCTTTTTCTTCAATAGTTTAAAGTCCTCATTACTTTAAAGAAAATAAATTATTTTGACCACGGTGGCGACTTTCTTTTTTAAACATGATTGATTTATAGTATAATCAATATTTTTTAGTACTTACATGTAAGGATTTTTGCAAATTTAAAAATAAAGAAGATATTATTATTATTTTAGACAATTTGTATTTTACCAATTGGACATTTCACGTCAAAGGAAATGATAAAAAGATTGTTTTTCATAAAAAAAAAAAAAAGTCATTTAAAATTTTTTTATCAAGTCTTCTGACAGGGGAATCCAATATTACTTTCTTTTATAGAATCAGCACATACATTTGAACTTTTTTTTTTTTACAGAGAGAGTAAATAGATCATTTAATATTTAAAGTTCGCATAGGTTTAGATATATATAATAAAAGTTGCCAGTGATGTATTTAAATAGATATTGTGCCAAGTTATCTGATGTAGATTCCATAAATTGTTTAAATCTATTTTTTCGTTTTTTTATTATCTATTTTTTGTAATATTTTTCATTTTTTTTAAAGCGACTTTTTTTATATACCTCTCAAAATAAAACCTATAAGTTTTATGCTTGTAATTTTTTTAAGAAAAAATATTTTTTACTCATGTTTTTTTCATATGTATTATATTTTACTCTCTTCTTCTCCAGGGCTGGTATATTAAATGCAGAAGACTAAATGTTAAATAGTTTTGCAAATGCGTTGCTCTAACAAAATTTTGTTAAAATTAATAAAAAACAAAATTTATACAATGTTTCTTCACTCTTGAAGAAGATCAAACTTCATATCATCATGATATTTTTATATCACATCTTTGAAATCAGCAATTTTGGGTCTATATTTTTTATAGATTATATATATTGTTATAGTTACTAAAATAACTGTCTGTTGTGCCATAACATAGGGTTACAGGGTTACATTCTGAACAGATAAGCTTTAAACAAAATTTCAGATCACAATTATAGGATTTTTCGGTAAAGGTTTACTATAATGGTCTATGGGTGTTTGCCCTCTAATGTTTAAAATTTAAACTAAATTGTTTGAGAATATTACATGTATGTTATTATATTACAAATAAATTAAAATTTAATCAAATGTAAAAGATAATAATAAATAAAAAAACCTTTTGAATGTTGGATTAATTACACTGCATTAATTAAAATAATTACTATTAATTTGTTTGAAAGTTAAGAATTTAAACTGTCTACAACTTAAGAATTTAAAATAACTACATTTATAGCACATGTTGCAAAAAAAAGACACCCTATGTGTTCAATGGTGCAAATTACATGCACATGTGTACAGTTTTATAGTTGGAAAAAAATGTCTGCTACATGCTTAGTACCTGATGGTGAAATTTTGAGTGTTGCTGCTATTCTGGTGGTAAAGAGAGAGCATCAAGAAAGTGCTTCTTGACAGAAGTTGCAGAGAGGATGGCTGATACACTGGGGGGGCTGATACAGTGGTTCATTTTAATAGTTACACACATTATTTCCGATGGCTGGGCTGCATACAATAACATCAGCAGTTTCAACAATGGTGTGTATATGCATTCGGTTGTTGTCCATCAGGACAACTTTGTGCATCCTGAAGACCAAAACATACACACCCAGAATATTGAAAACATGTGGGTGAGAGCAAAGCATAAGCTGAAATTCCAATCTGGCACTAGCAGAGCTTTGTTTTCATCGTACCTACATGAATTTGCCCTCCGGAATAGATACAGCAATACCACTTTTTTCTCCAACTTTCTAGTGTGTATAGGACATAATTATGTTTAAAAAGGTAATTTTTTTTTTATTATCCTTTACATTTGAATAAATTTTAATTTATTTGTAATATAATAACATACATGTAAGATTGTCAAACAACTTAGTTTAAATTTTAAACAATAGAGGGCAAACACCATAGACCGTTATAGTAAATCTTTACCGATTTTTCTTTCTGGATGGACCTCATGATAGTCACCTCATAGAACTCTCCACTAATCAATAAATGGTTTCTACGTAATATTAAAAGAGTGTAAAAACTCTAATACAAATAAGTAAGCAAATAATAAAACTAATATACTATACATTTCAACAATTTCTGAAAAATTATCCATTTTTAAAATAAGATCTTATTCTATGGTTCATCTTTATTTTTATAATATTCAATAATCCACCTTAGCTTGCTTATAATAGACTATTGATGATTTTGTTTAATAAAATAAAGTTGGAATTTTTTTTCACAATGCATTAACAAAAATATAAATTAATTAAATTTGAATGTACAACAATGTTATATTTTGTGAGTCTCTATCTCAAATTAAAATTTGGAACCAATAGAACCAGTGTGTTAGTAAAACAATCTTTATTTAATTGGCTCTATTTTTAAGCATTTAAAACCTATAACAAAAGCCATTAGAACATGTATTAATTTTATGCAATGCAAAAAAGGAATATGAAATCTGTTTGTATCTCTGCCTCTTCCTTATTCTTAATAACTATATATATATATATATATATATATATATATTATTATTATATATATATATATATATATATATATATATATATATATATATATATATATATATACACACAGGCAAAACTCACTATATATATTGCCACACACAACAAGCTAAAGTAATCAATGGATGCCAGAAGGCCTGTGCATAAAATCCCCATCTAGTGCCTACTTATCCAATATTCCCAGTATTTTAGCTTGCTGTGTGTGGCAATATATATAGTGAGTTTTTCCTGCTTTAACAACAGTTCTACACAAGCATAAAAGATGGTAGTCATGTGATGTTTATTGGCTTAAAACAAATCCTGCCTAATAGGATAGTGGTGGCTATGGTTATTAAAGAACCAAAGACACCAAAATGTATGGGTACTGAACTGGGTTCAGACCCATATGACTATATAAGCAAATGGGCTTGGATTGAAAACATTAAGGTGTTTTCAGTTTAAGGCTCATAGGTTTGTAGTTAAATGTAGATAAAAGGTGGTTGCTGGAGGGTTGCATTAGATTCTAAGATCTAGGTGCAGTGCTCTCAGATACAAGGCTCCTCACTGACAAAGGCCATAAGCCAGAAACTAGTCTGGGGATATTGGATGAGTAGGCACTAGATGGTGATTTTATGCACAAACCTTCTGGCATCCATTGTTTAGCTTGCTGTGTGTGGCTATATATATATATAGTGAGTTTTTCCTGTTTTAACAACAGTTATACACAAGCATAAGAGATTGTAGTCATGTGATGTTATATATATATATATATATATATACCCCTCCCCATATAATTTTACTTCAATACTAACTAATTTCAATATTTTTTCATCTAAAAACATTTGTTCAACTATTTAAATATTTAATGCTTTAACTGCGTATCTTTTATTAGTAGCAAACTCTCCATACAGTAGTGCCACTTAGCTTTTAAAGCTTAGTAATCAATGAAATGTAAGAAGATTTGTGCCTAAAATCTCTATCTAGTGCTTATTCATCACACATCTTCAGCCTAGTTTTTAGCTTGTGGCTTCCATTAGTGATGAGCATTGGTTCTGAGAGCACTGCAATTAAATTTTGAGATCTAATGCAAACATTAGATCCAAGGCTTCTTACAGATAGTCACAAGCTAGAAAACTAGTCTGGGGATATTTGATTAGTAGTCTCTAGATGAAAAATTTTAGCACATGACTTCTTGCATCCATTGACTAAGACTTGCACTGGGTAGCACTATTGCACGGAGATTTTGCTACTGTTTTAACAGCTTGTGTAAGCATAGAAAACAGTGATCGTGTGATGTTTTACTGGTATCTTTTATTACTATAATAATCAGGTTTGAAAATTTTATTTTTTCAAATAATATTGCTATAAATCTACTTTATATTATTACATAATGGGGTACAAACAAAATCAATATATTTTTTATACATTAACTATCTTCACTAATAGTCTCTTGAGGAATGGCCAATGGATCCTATCTCATAAAAAATAGATAATATTACAGAAATTAAAAAAATCAAAGTAAAAAAAAGATTGGATTTAAACTTTTTTTGCATATAATAAAAGGATGAAAATATTATTATAAAAAAAAATATATGTTCACAGTTAATATAGAGAAATAACTTATGGCATGAATGACTTGCAATAACAGAGTTTTATATTAATGTAAGTAATTAAAGACAATAAGATAAAAAACTGAGAGAGAATGGGAGAAAAAATAATATTCCTGAATTTAATTACATTTATTAATTATTAGCTTGTTGTTATTTTTTTTACAACTTAATATAGCCTCTTATTTCTTATAACAAATTCTTAACTAGAATAGAATCTTTTTTGTTTCCAAAACTATAATTATCATTTCATGATAACTTTGTTTTTCACTAACATGTCTACTAGTAGATGTATAAGCTTGAATAATTATAACCTCATTCAAAAAAATTTCTGTCTATTGTGATTCAATTAAAATAACATTTTACTTCTAATCCTTAAAGTACATTTTCCCCATTACTTCTTTCTTATATTACAATGTAAAATTTCTTTGAATTTTATATATCTTATTTCAGGCAGTAATGGAATATTTAATTATATATTTAAAGTTGTATTATTATATTGTAAAGTTGTAATTATTTATTAAGCACACAGGAAATATATGTAAATACTTTTAAGACAGCCTTTAAACTGTATCAAATGCGATTTGAAATTTATAATAGTCAAGCAATATCTTTATTTTGCTGATAGATTCATCAATATGCAATCTGTTAAACAATTTAAATGTTTACTGCAGTATTTGGTAATCTGCAATGATTATTAAAATTTTGATATATATATATATATATATATATATATATATATATATTTATATATATCATATGCATATATATATATATATATATATATACACATACACACTTAGACCTTCTATTCCATTATACATTCATATGAATAAATATCAGAAAAAGACAAATGACCCTTTAGATGCATTTCATGCTGAAATAGCATTCTTCATTGTTCCATGTCACATTTCTTTTATATATGGCTTTATTATGTTTAGTGTCTATCACTATCAAATTCCTACAATAGGAATTACAAGTTTGACATTTTTAGTTCATTATGTAATAATTTAATCCAGTTATTATACTTAAGTCAGTTTTTAGTACTTCCAAGAATCATATTCATGAATATGATTCCAGAGTTGGTTCATTATCTTATTGTATTTGTAATAATTTTATGTTTCCTTACAATTCCTACCATTTCATCCTGCATAATATAGGAATCCAGACTTAATATTTTTTTTATTTTTATTTTTTTGTATTTTTATATTAATATATGAGTTTAACAATGGATAACCTGAGGTTAGTTTTTGATTCATTGAAATAAATAAATGAGAAATTGGGAGTATCACTATATTCTAGGCTGAAGATCATTTATGCATATTTGAATTTATATGATTTGCATACAATATTAAGTTTATCTTTACAAATGTTATTAATTCTATTTGTTGAACTGTAAAAATAAGGCATAATTATTGTTGTCCTTTAAGTTTTATTAATTTTTATGTTATTTTTGAAATGTACCATTTGATGAACTCCTTTATTTGGTTGTAAGATTGGCTTCAATAAATATTAAAATATTTTCTTTTTTTAATATTCATATTTGTGTAATTAATTATTTCTAATCAAAACTACTATAAGACTTGCAGATTTACATTTGTATGATAATCTAGAATATTCAAGTAGATAGAACATTCTAATTAATGATTTAATGTCTTTACACTGTAATCCATATGAGTATACCTTCTTTGAATTATTATGTTAAAATATATATATATTTTCTTATTTATTTGTCTGAAGGTTTGTGATGAAGGTATATTATTAGAAAGGATATGTTTGACTATTTCCATCATCTATGAATGCATGTATAGCAAATTTTAAACTGCATTTAAACTTTCCAAATGCAAACAACTTTTTAGTAATAACACACAAATAGACAAGACTGGTTAGTAATTACCCAACATTTTGAGTTGTATTATTCTCCATTCTTTTTTAGGTATTGCTGGCCTATATGCACAGTGACAATATTTATTTAGAAGTTGAACTTGCACCTTTAGATTCTTGAATATCGAATTTAAGGCAAACTCTCCAACTAACGGAGCTATTCTGTCAAAGGCAAGATATAGTAGAAATTTGATATACCTATATTTGAGGGTTAGTTCTAATCCTACTGAATCCTTTAATTTTTTTTATATATGAGCAAGGCTAATTAGTTATTATTATTATTGTTTAATATTTTTCCAAAAGCAAGATTAATTAGAGGCTTCCATACATTGTGTATTACCACACTGGGTTGACTTATAGTATTGTTTACCATTGCCATACAAGCAGCTTTCTTGAATTTTCTTCTATGCATTTTTTCATCTTTATCTAATATCTTGGTATTTTCCCAATTAAATATATGGCCATTAGTACATACATGATCTGCTATGATAGACACATCTGTTTTTTTCTTTTAACCATTAGTTTGTGTTCTTTCAATTGCTGTTCAACAAGATAATAGATCTCACCAATGTATTTCCTTTCATATTCACATGGTATTTCATAGATGCAGTTTTTGTTCCTCAGCATTTCCAGTTTAGGCTTAGTAGAATTAAGAATTCCTTGAAGTGTGGTATGAATTTGGAAAGCTGTTCTAATGTTATATTGACTGCAGATTTTTTGTTTTCTCTTTTGGTGTCTTTTTGTGTTGTCTATTAAAAGTTTTCTTGATGATAACTAATAGATAATCATTCTTCATAAGCATTTGTTTTATGTGAATCTTTTCTTTTTCCAAATTATTGGTTTCTGAACAAACCTCCATTGCTCTGTTCCTTAGTGGTAGTACACTTCGATGTTTAGTACATTTTGTATGATTGGATGTATATGCCAAGTACTTGCCAAAGTGTTGGTTTTCTATACACTGTTGTTCTTACTTTGCCCTAAGGGAATCTTGTCACAAGAACATTCAAGAATGCCAATTTTTGTTCTTGTTCTGATTCCATTGTAAATGTAATTGTAGGAAATATTATTGTTAATGTGCATCCAGAATGACTATAATTTTACCTCACCATATGGCCATACCACAAATGTATCATCAACATACCAAATCCACACTTTAGGTGGACATGGAGAAGGATTTATGGTTGTGGTGTCAAGTTCTTTTATGTAAATGTTGCTAAGAAATGGTGACAGTGATGATCTCATGGCCATCTAATATATATTTTCTTCTTCTTAATTTTCAATAAATCATTTTAGTCTGGAGTCTATATTTAAAATTATTAAATATCAAATTAATAAAAATAAATGAATCACATTTGAACACATGATCATTTTTATTACATATATGATGTTTGAGATTTCTTCCATATTAGAACTGGTGTTCCTTATATACCAATGCTAGAGAAGATATTACATTGCTTATTGATAATCCAATATGTTTTTCAAAATCTAACATCTTTTTAAGCCATTTAGCTGCCAATACTAATGCTGCATAGTAATATAATCCTAAATAACATCCTGTAAATCTTAAAGAAAGGACCTATTTATTCATTTTATTTTGGTGAAAAATAATTGATGCAATTGCTAATAATATAAGCAATTTATTTTTAATAGATGTTTATGCATTTTCTTAACATTTAGCAGTTTTCTTTGCAGATTTTAGGAAAGGTTTTTGGGAAAGGCAGATTTAATAAATAGCTAGCTTTTAAAAGAAAAGAATTGAAAGTCACAGATTATGAACCAAGGTCTGAGTGAAAATTTATCAATTTACCAGTCTCTTGTTTTTATTGCAGTTAGTTCTGGACACTTGGGAAGATAATAAGTTGATACTTTTGGTGATGATTTAAAGTTAATAGAGGTTTTTTTCCACAGGCTGCTTAGCTGGTGTACAGCATTATATTTTAGCCAACCAAAGTTCTTTTTCATCCGGTAAAGGCCGAGATGGTGGGCTAAGGCCTACTACCCACCATTTTGAAGATAAAACGAATATGAGTTCTGTTTATAATTCACTTATTATATATATAATCCATCCTTGGCAACAAAACTTTAAGTAATTATACTTTTCTAACTCTGGCCACCTGTTTAATTTTACAAGCTTGTCCGCAGCTGAAAAGTCCATTTATTTATTTTAGAAAAAAATATTTAATTGCTAAAGCTAGTAGAAAAACTCATTACTTCATTTTACAAAAACATTTTTAATTATGGCAACTAATTTAGATTTTGTTTTTCTACTCTTTTCCTCCTGTTTATTGTCACAATGCTATAAAATTTTGCAAAATTGTTATTAACATTTTAGATTTATAAAATCAAGTTCACACTATTTTAGGACTATTGCGTGACAAAATTTAAAAATTGTTTATAAAAATCAAAGGTTATTTTGGAAAAGTTACTTTGATAATTAGTAGAAAACTAATTTTATTACCATACATGCAGAATAACAATGGAAATGGCTTATATACATATGTGATTTCAATAACATAACAATAAAATTGGCTAAATAATTTAAACTAAAATATTTCTTAAACTAGAAATATTTATAAAATGAATGCATATCTGTAATATATATGTATACTATTAAATTACAGATTTATCATTCGCTCATATATATGCAATTTTGCATATATAGTAATTTAAAGTTGTTTAAATGAGTACTCTGAGAGGGTTTAACCTGGCATAGAGGTAGGTATGGGAGTAAAATATATGAAACTGGCAGGTGGATAAAACTGACTGTTTCAATATATGTGTGTGAGTTGAAATGCCATAATATATAGTGTTTGGTACTATTTATAAATTTTAGGTATTCATGCTTATCTAGCATCAGTGTATACCCTAATCTAGGTTAATAGCCTAACCTGCATATCTCTGAGCCTGATTAAGTGCTCAACTTAACTTGATATAGTTAGACACCATAAGAGTGCTATTAAGTTAGGTATATAACTTTGGCTATAAAGTTCCATATTATTTAGCAGACTACATAAGAGCTAGATATTTGGCATATTAATATAGGCATAAACTTAAATACTGCATTACACTTGAGTAAACCTTTGATGATGAGGTAATATGTAACATTAATCTCATTAGTTATGCAACACCTGTGTGCATAATCTCTAATGTTCTCATTACATAATTTGTATATTTTGATTTACTATTTGTTATTGTTTTATTAAATTAATAATATTTAAAATATAACTCATTTTCGTATTTTTATTGTCCGTGAGTTTAATTTTCTCCAGTTCTAGATTTAATTGATCTTACATCATTATATTTATATGTAGATCATTCAATTGACTTTTGTAATCAATCATTGATATATTAATTAATCACTTAGTCATGTGTGTGTATATCTGACCAAATCAGTGTCAAATTAGCTAATTTATGAGTCTTTTGTTTTACCCTGGGTGACTGCCAGACCATGGTTAAATTGAATGTCTGTGTAAGTTGAGAAGTGTTATTCATAGGGTATTAGATCATTGAGCAGAGGTAAAAGGATTGAATGTTGGTTGGATTCTGGATCCAAGCATCCAGATTTGATCAGCTTTAGTGTATTTTGCCTGTGTTCTAGAATTTGTTACATGGAGGGACAATTCTTACTGTTACAATATATTGTACTGTATTTTATCCTTGTACAAATAGCGTTGACAATTTAAAAGTTAAATTAATAAATTTCTAATGAAAAATATATTTATGTAAATATATTTGATCTATTAAATGTGAGTGTATATATTTTTTTGGTTTGTGTTTAATGAAATTAAAAAGAGAGAAGAAATGTAGAAAGTACAATAAAAAAAACATAATTTAATTAAAAGAAACCTTTATTGCAAGGCAATCAGCAGCATGGAAACAAAGTGATCACATTCATTAAGTAATTAAAGATGGTGATCAAGAATAAAAAGAAAGACTTTGTAGACTAAATTATTTTAAATTTGGAACATATTGGCAGGTGTCAATAGGAGTTGTGCAGAAAGAAAAAAAATAAACAGGGCAAAAGGAATAACAGTTGGTGCAGGGGGGTTCTTCTTAGATTGTCCTTCCTGCAGAGAGCAGTAAAAATAAAAAATAAACATGAAGAAATTATGAAAGTGGGCCAAACTATTGTTACTAATAGACTGAAATATTAAGATGTGTGAGGAGTAGCAGTTCATTTGCTGGAGTTGCTTTGTACTTGTGTCACGAACTACCTGAGTGAAGAAGCCATCGCTTACTAGATTTTAACTACAAAAACTTAAAGATCGCCAGAATACTGGACTGCAGATCCATTCCCAAAAAATCCATGCATGGTCAACCTTAGAAATCCTGCACGTTAACATTCAAACTTACCGGTAAGTAACTTTATGAAATCAACAAAATTAGTGATCACTTTCTTGAACTTTTAAGCATGATGAACTGTCGCCACGAGTCATATGAATAAAAGAAACAAATGTTAGCTGTAGTTTTATATTTTGATTGTCTTTTTATATTTTATTCTCTCGATCATATTAATGTTTTTGTTTCGTATTAATAAAGTAAAATGTAACTTACGTTGTTATTAATTCTTATAGTTCTAAATTCATTACAATTTAGACATTATTATAATTCAAATAAATTGCCAACATTGTACTGAAACACAATCCTCCGGAGATTCCAAAATGTCATCATAGCTAAATGAAAAAAAAAAGGATGTTTGCCAGTGAATTCTAAATATAGAATTCTGGCACCTTTCAAATATATTAAAAGCTGGCTTACTTTATCCCATTATTTTAGTAGCTACATTAGTTAAAAGAGTCTTGTGTGACCAGGAAAAATAATTCCGTCCATTAAATCTTACTGAATTGTATGACGAAACAAATTTAATAGATAGGACGTAATTTGGTCACCGAGTACAAGTAGTTAACTCGTTTAAAACACTAAATAATGTAGTGGACATTACACTATATATATATATATATATAATGTCCAGTTAATTAAAACAAAATTATTTACTGGACATTATATATATATATATATATATATATAATGTCCAGTTAATTAAAACAAAATTGTAATTATAATAAAAAATAATAAATGTAATGGTTTACAAACTATTATAAACAATTCTTAAATCCTCAGAAGTACTTTCAGTTAATTTCTTAAACCTACTTTAACTGGAATTAAATTAAAAAAAAGGCAGTTGAGGCAAGTTTAAGAAATTAACCGAAAGCACTTCTGCGGATTTCAGGATTGTTTATAATTGTTTGTAAAGCATTAAAATTATTATATATATATATATTGTCTGTATATGACTCATTTCAAACACACAGATATATTATTTAATTTAAAAAAAAATTCTTTTATATATATATATGTGTGTATTTATTATTATATGATTTATAAATAAGCAGTTGTAAAGAGAATGTAATGAGAAGCAATATTTAATATAGGGATTTATTATATTTTGTTAAATAATGTGTTAAATTATTTAACATATATTCTTATTAAACAAAGTAGATCAGAAAGAAAGTGTAAAATAAAGCGATCAAGATTAGTAGATTAGGATGTGAAAATGTACACATGTGAGTATGAATGTTTAAACATAAAACATTTTACACCTATTTCTAGTGACTATAGATTGCCAGCTTTATTGTTTGTGTTATCTGTGTCTAAGATTATTTTTTTAAAAGAGAGGTGCTTTGATGGGATAAAATGTGTTTATTAATTTTCTTGTAAAATTGCAACAGACATCAAACTTGTGAAGCTTTGATCTTTGTCTTAAGATAAGATTTCCAGATGGTCCTTTTCTTTGATCAAAGATTCACAATATAAATGGAATGAAACAATATTTAGAGGCAGTCAGTTTTTTTTTAATAGGAGGAGAGAAGAGATGTGAGCTCTCATTTTGTTTTTCAATATTATTAAGGAAGAGATGTGGTTATCAGCTTATTCATTATTATTAGACAGAGATGTAGTGATTGAATTCGTAAAAACCAAAGGAAATGGACAGTTCGCATATTATTTCAAAAAAGAGTGAGCGATTGATTTTTTTCACTCTTTTTAAAAAATTGAGGAAGAAAAATGACTCTTGTTTTTAAAGTCAGTATAGATGAAGATGTGCATATATATAAGTAATTCCCAGCAATATTAAGAAAGAGAAGGAAAAAAAATTGAATTTCTTGGAAAAAGTTATTGACAATTCTATAAAATGATATTAATATATTTTGCTGTGTATAATACAATGAATTTGCATTGCTATAACCATTGTTTCTGCTTCCTGGAATCCTGCAGAATGGGTTAAAATCACTAATCTACTGTGGACTCATATACTGTTCCATAGTAACCAAAAGAATGGACAAATTTAAAACCAGCCACAAACATCATCTAATAATCATCTTTGACAAGAACCAAGAAGAAAGAAAAGATGAATAAAAGTTTTCCTCAGTCATCTAAAGTGTCTACAGTGATGGTTTTTTTTTTTTTTAAATTAGAAGCAAGCCAGTCAACAAATTCAGCATTATCAAAAGTATCAACAATAAATAATTTTAAAATTGAAGAAATAAGCAAGTCAATTAATTCATGTTTATCTTAAAAGTATCTGCAAGAACTTTCTTTTCTTTTAAAATGGAGCAAATCAACTTATTGAAGCTATACGTGAGACAAGCAGTCTGAAAATTCAAACTTGAGACATTTGTAAGAAGTGAAAATAATCGGGTAACTATGAACTTTCATTAACAGATCTTTTATTCTTGCTTATTAAAAGTAAACCTTAATTTATTGGTCAAAGCATTATTTTTTTCTTTTGATACAGAAACATTAAAGGCTTGTTTATCGATAGTTATTCTCAATATCACATAACATAACACAAACACAGTTTAAATCTTTAAACTTAAATTTTCATTATTTTTTATTATGTTTTTAATAGTATATATTGTAATATTGAAATGTTTTTTTTTTATTGTTCTTCAGTTGTTATGATAATGAACAACCTATAAATATACGCATTTATAATGTTTTTTTTATATTTATCTTGGTGCATATTAAAATTGATATAATGTATTTTATTTTCTTTTGCTCAAAGTTACAAAAATATTTTTTTTTATATATGTGATTTATGTATTAATCTCTAATATAAAGGAACACATTTTAGAAATATATGTTGACATATCACAGGGTATGTGTGCATGTGTAACTTCTTATACAAACACGTCAAAAGAATAGGTTATACATAATTAGTTTAAATATGATAAATTATAAAAGCAAGGCTTACATGTGAATGGAAGTGAAATAAAACACAAGTTACATATGAAATTTAATTTTATGTTATAATAAGTTAGGAAAGTCTTAAGTAAGCATTCCATGAAATATATTTTTTAATGGCATTTTAAGCCAGCTTATTTTAAAATATCCAAAAATGACAAACTTATATATTAAATTTATTTGGTTGTGCTTATATAAATTTTTGTATTAGTTTTGTATTGAATTAATGTAATAATAAGTCATTTATCTAATTAGTAAATTTGATTTTAAAGAAAGAAAGAGTAATAGTATTAATAAAATATAATTATATATCTTAATTGGTTTCCGAGTTCTTATTTAAAATATTGTTGTATTTTTCTTGTTTTAATTCTTTTGTTTTAAATGATCATCATCATCATCATCGCTCACAGATATTAAGAATCATCAGCATTCACAAATATTAAGAAAGTGCTTGCAAAATGTTAAGTAAACTAGAATGTTGATTTACATTTAGGTATTTAAAAATTATGCTTGATAATAACCAAGTTTTAATAATTATAGTTAAATAATAGAAAAGCTAAAATTATGTTGTGTCCATGAGTTTTGATCATCCTCATCAAAGATAGATATCGTATTATTGATTAAAACACCGTTTAAACATAGTGCTGTACATGAGTTATGATCGACATCATCATTAATAAATTAAGCATTAAATCTAATGTTTAACATAATTAATATATTTGTAGTAAATAGGGGTGTATAGAAAGTTGAATATCATGTGGAGAGAAGCGTGATGATCAGTCATCATCACTAGTATTATGGAATCCTAGTTTTAACTATAAAAGTATTTTAGTAAATAAACATAAACTTATATAAATGCTAGGGAATGTAAGAATTAAATCTCAGTTTAAAATAGGATAATTTTTAATAAATGCCTATGAGTTTATAAAGATAAATTTATTATTGTGAGTTTATTAATAAGCTGTGGCTGGTATCATCATCACTATTACTATCATTATTGCTATGATATTATTATCATCATCATTATTATCATCATCATTATTACCTTTATATTGTGATAAATCTAAAATGGCCATCAATATCAATAATGGTCTTCACGATGCTTGTTTGGAAGCCATTAATAAGATTATTCTTGTCTGTTCATCAATATACGTAAAATGAGCTAGCAATGTCTATAAGAGTCTTGATCTATATAAATTTTGGGGATATGGGGATCTTATGATTTTAGTAACATGAGTAAAATATAAAAATGTCATTTTTTTCATTATTTCATCCAAGTCATGTGTAATAAAAATGTACCGAAGGAGTTTGAACTCAGTACACTCTAAACAGATATTTATCTAGATTTAAAACAATCTAGTGGTGCTCGTGGGAAAACACATGTATTTAGCTAAACCGAATAAAAAGTGATCCCATCCCCTTTTCAACTTATTAACTTTGTGTAACATGTTTTATAAGTTGAAATGAAAAGCACCAGTGTGTGCGTATGACCATGAATTGTCTTATATATTTGGAAAGAAGAATAGGAAGGATTCTTTGTTAAAAGAACCTAGTATTGGAGATAAACGAAATGCACTCCAGGGATCTCACCGTGGGTAATTTTATTCAGCTGCTATATATAATATTATTTTACTTGATGACAATAGCCAGTATGTTTTATTGTTCAAATGACTTCCCCCAATATCGAAATATTTAAAATTTTTAATGATGACAGTTTTAATTTTCATTTTGTTATTTTATGTGTTGAGAAATGAGATAATTTATTTATTTCATTATTAGCATGACAGAATTAATGTTTAGGATAATTGCAAACGGGCTATAATGTTATATTTAATTAATTAAAAATAGACACCCAGCTAGAGCATGATATGCATATGTTCTGATTTATATGTTAGCATCATCCTTATTTAATTATAAATTGTATTTTAGCTAACACAGTGAATTCATTTTTCATTTAATTTACTCGGTTACAAATAATGAACCGCTGGAGCATATCATATATCCTGTTTAGTGTTTGGTTATTGAATTATAGCAACTATCATTTTATCACTCATCTATATATTAAACGGTTACAAAATAGCAGCCTTTTTCATTATGACAGTAATTTTTCTTACTGTTACAAATCACAGATAATAAATATATATCTTAATAATTAATAATTACCTCTTTCTATCTATCTATTTTTTATTTTCTGTTACAATATATATTTCTACTGCAATATGCATTCTTTACATAAAATGAATCACAGAAAAAAATAGAGATATTAAAGATGCTGTGATATAAAAATAACATTCTCCACTGAAAAAAAGATTAATAACATTCTGATTAACCCCTAGGATGTAATTCCTTTAGAACCCCAAAAAGACTATGAAATCTCATATGGCATGTGTCCAGCTACCTACATAGAAAAGAACAATTGATGTATAAGTGCTAAAAGAGATGAACAGATTAAATCAGATTTAAAAAAATTCTTAACATTTTTAGCACTTGCTCTTCATGTTTTTGATACTGATCATTACATAGACTTTTCAAATACTAAATCATATCCACATTAAATAACTATGGCTAAAGAGTATTTAGAGAAAAATAGAAATATTAAAAAAAAACAAATTGCATTAATAAACATGATGAACAATAAAATTACCAACAATTTAAAAGAGTTTAATGCAAATAAATATAAAAATAGTACCAAATATAATCAAACTATTCAACAACCACATGATTATTATTATTATAAATTTTTCACCAAATTGAGGATCAGTGTTTAATTATGAAATTGCCACTATATTTATTTTAGGTCTATTTTATTAATCATGATAATTTCTGAAAACATGTTTCATAAAATGTCTTTTACCTATGGAAACATTCATTTCAACATTATATATATATATATGATAAACAAAACAAGTTATAAATTTCATAACTTGCTCTTAGCTTGCATTTTATGATCACTAGATGGAGCTTTACCAATAGCTCCTAACAAGCTTTTGTTTACATAAACGCTGAGAGAGATAGAATTCAATATCTCTTTTGTTGTTTCCAACCTTTAAACCATAAGTTTGAGCTTTTAAACTGATAGAAACATGTTTTATAAATGCTGATTGTAGAGTTAGTATTTAGATCTAGTTTCTAGTTTTTCCTACCATTTACTGAAGTGAGCCAACTAGCTTGAAACCATGGTCTAAAGGTTGGAGACAATGAAAAAGATATTGAATTCTATCTCTCTCAGCACCATGAACATATGGAATGCATGCACTTCAAATTACAAATTTAAAAATTATATTGTAAACAAATTAAACAACAAATAAAAATAACAAAAAAAAATAACAGCAACAATATTTGAAATGCAAATGTTAGCATAAATACTAAAATTATTTTAAATATTTTTTATAATATAAAATAAACAATAAACAAATGACTTATTGATTGGGAGTTTGCAAAAAGGTTGGACTTGCATTGTAATACATAAACCTTGAGTTTTAGTCTTCTATTCCATCACTGCACCAAAGTGCATAAACCTAATTTTATTAAACTTAATTTTTATGGTAATAATATGCAAAAAATACAATAGCTAAGTGATATTAAATTATTAGTTATAGTCAAAACTAAATATTTTTATTCTAAAAAAAAATAGCAGACATTTGTTTGAGATGCAATGTAAAAATATATGATGTTTTGCAATATTGATATAAAAAGATTGCAATATAAACTGAAAAATTAAATTTCTATTTTGTTTTATTACATTTTAATTATATTTTTTGAAGCAATATGTTCTTATTTTGTAGTTATTTACACTTGAGAAGTTTTCTTGTAGCAGTAAAACCATTGGTAATGTTTTAGAATTTATTTTCTTGGCTAGTCTGGTGAGTTGTGAATTTGAGGCAGTTTTGATTATTTATGGATTAGTTTAGCTTTATGCTTTAATGTTTATATATATATATATATATATATATATACATATATATATATATATATATATATTATAACCTCCCCCCCACTTGACACCAATCCTACACATTATATGAGCAAATTCCCAGGGCACCAATTCTATTAATGAATAGAATAAGTTAACAATCATATATTGCTTTGAATTAATATTGAGACTCTTCTACTTATACTTGATTTATAGATTAGCTCAGTGGAGGTTATAGAATGTTAAGAATGCAAAAAATGTAAATAAATGAAAGAAGAAATATTATTGATGAATAAAATAAGATACATGCTTCATTTGTTAATCAACCAATTGATAGAAATCAATAAAGTTTTATTTATTCAAGCTACTAAACTATAATTTACATTTGATCTCTTCCATTATCTAAATATACTCCTATATTAACTACAACATAACTTTAACATAAAAACATGATATTGAATAACTCCACTATCTAGCACGTCTTAATCTAAATAGTGAAATTGATATTAATTTGGAACTAGGAATTCAGATCTCAGGGAATCTTTAATATGATTTGATTAAAGAAATTCTATTACACAATAACTTATAACTATTGTAATAAAAATGGAATACATTGGGTGATGTTTTATTGTACTAGCAATTAGATAATGAAGGAAATAGGGTGCCATTTAATCTCTCATCATTGTCTAAATAATAACTAAGTATGCAACCTTCTTCATAAGTTTACTAAACGATAAAGTATTTCATATAATGTTTGGATCAAGAGATCAATATTATCAGATTTCAGTATGTTTATTATCAAATTTACAAAGTAATGTGTTTATGTTGAATAGATGTGTAGAATGTGGAAACTAGAATACGAATGTATATAAGAACAACCAGAGACAAAGTTTTGAATAATAAATAAAGCATTTATTTACATTTGCAATTAAAATAGATATAATTAGCTCACATTTGGACTATTTGTCCTAATCCTTAAATTTACACGTACATTTACTAATCTGGATTTGATATCTCTTTTGTTACACTTTTTATCATTTATTGATTAGACGTTTACAAGACATGAATTAACAAATAAAATAATGCCCTCATATTATAACTTCGAATGTATTTAGGCTGTTAATTAACTCTACCATCTTTTTTTTTTAGCAAACAACACTAGGTGATTAAATATCATATTATGGGCACAAATATACAAGTTGGAGAGGTCACCCTATCAATTACTGGGATAAAACAAATTAATAACTTTGGCTGTCAAGAGAGTAACCTTAAATAGCTCAATCAAATAATTCCTTTAAACATCTATGCTTTTCACGCATTCAAATATAAAAGTAATCATTCTGATGATTTGATGAATTAAAGCTTGTGGTAAATTAACATGATATAATTCAAAATATTTTATTCCCGATGTATAAATTTAACAGTATTATACTTTCATAAACAAAGGCAAAACTCTCCATACAGTAGTGCCACCCTGTGCTAACCAGAGTAATAAATGGATGCCAAAAGGCTTGTGCATAAAATCCCTATCTACTGCCTATTCATCCAATATCTCCAGACTAGTTTCTGGCTTGTGGCCATCATCAGTGAGGAGTCTTGGATCTGAGAGCACTGCACCTAGATCTTAGGATTTAATGCAACTCTCCAGCAGCCACCTTTTAACTCTACTTTACTACAAAACTATGAGAATGAATTTGAAATCACAAAAATATTTTCAATCTAAGCTCAATAGCTTATATAGTCATATGGGTCTGAACTCAATTCAGCACCCATACATTTTGATGTCTTTGGCTCTTAAACAACCATAGCCACCACTATCCTATTAGGCAGGATTGGTGTTAATTCACTAAACATTACATGATCACCTTCTCATACGAGCACATAATTGTTGTAAACAATGGCAAAACTTTCCATACAGTAGAGCCACCTTGTGCTAACCAGAGTAATCAATGGATGCCAGAAGACTTGTGCATAAAATTCTTATCTAGTGCCTACTCATCCAATATCCCCAGACTAGTTTCTGGCTTGTGACCATCATCAGTGAAAAGCAAAAGACACCAAAATGTATGGTTGCTGAATTGAGTTCAGACCCATATGACTATATAAGCTATTGAGTTTAGATTGAAAATATTTTTGTGTTTTCAAATTTTAATTCTCATAGTTTTGTAGTAAAGTAGAGTTAAAAGGTGGCTGCTGGAGGGTTGCATTAGATCCTAAGATCTAGGTGCAGTGCTCTCAGATCCAAGGCTCCTCAATGATGATGGCCACAAGCCAGAAACTAGTCTGGAGATATTGGATGAATAGGCACTAGATAGGGATTTTATGCACAAGCCTTTTGGAATCAATTGATTACTCTGGTTAGCACAGGGTGGCACTGATGTATGGAGAGTTTTGCCTTTGTTTACAACAATTATGTGCTAGTATGAGATGGTGATCATGTGATGTTTAGTGGTTTAACACCAATCCTGCCTAATAAGATAGTGGTGGCTATGGTTGTTTAAGAGCCAAAGACACCAAAATGCATGGGTGCTGAATTGAGTTCAGACCCATATGACTATATAAGCTATTGAGCTTAGATTGAAAATATTTTTGTGTTTTCAATTTCATTCTCATAGTTTTGTAGTAAAGTAGAGTTAAAATGTAGCTGCTGGAGGGTTACATTAGATCTAAGATCTAGGTACAGTGTTCTCAGATCCAAGGCTCCTCACTGATGATGGCCACAATCCAGAAACTAGTCTGTGGATATTGGATGAGTAGGCACTAGATAGAGATTTTATGCACAAGCCTTCTGGAATCCATTGATTACTCTGGTTAGCACAGAGTGGCACTACTGTATGGAAAGTTTTGCCTTTGTTTACAACAATTATGTGCTAGTGTGAGATGGTGATCATGTGATGTTTAGTGATTATACTTTCATGTCTGCAAGATTATTTGCATTATGCATGTGTCACATCTTATGCTATAATTAAAACAAAATCAATATATTTACATCTTGTTAGTTTACTTATGAATTTTATAATACGGATAATGCTATAGACCAAACAACAAATATAACACATTTCTGCTTTAATATTCCATAAAGAATTTAATCTTACCATTTATTTAACCACCAACTACCTTATATATAGCTATGATTCTATGATAACACAAAAATAAACATTCAAGAAATATTTAAGCACAAGAGGAATAAACAAGCTTCTTGGCTAATAAATCTAATGACAAACTATGAATCTCCACCTAACTTTGAGGTAAACTATTGGTGTAAAAATCAGTCTCACTACCAGAATAAAGAAGACATATATTACTCAACTTCATAAAATATCATTCTTATAATAAATACATATGGAATGTAGGAATATATTTCACTCATGGCAAATACTTACATATATTAAGGGAGAAAGTTCTCAATCCCAATCAACATAGAACATTTCACGAATAACTTTCTTTCTCATAGCTACTCTATACATTTCATTCTATATACTGAAAAAAAATACACATACACAGATATGTCACTAATTCCTTTCAATTCTTTTAGCATATGTCATTATCTGAACTTAACAGAAAGAAAAATAGTCATAAAACTGAGTATTACTAATTATATGAAATAAATGCATAAGACAAACACACATACGTATACAAAGAGCATGAAAATAACTTCAAATTATATAATATGTGAATATTATGGTGAAGTAAATGGTAAACTGAAAATAAAACTTTTAGTTTGTGACAAATTATTAGCTCTTTTAAAATTTTTGAATAACAGTAGTTATTGTCAACGAATTTCACTGTTTCTGATAATGATTATCTTTCATACATTTGCTATTCTCTAAGCTAATTGTTCACTTCAAGACCTTAAAGAAATAAAAAAAATATACCTCTCTTTAATGAAATACACAAAAGCCTATATATAATACACATAAAAAATTCTATTTAAATAATAATCATTTACCGGCATGTTGCGACTTGCAACATGCTATCCGAGATGTTCTTGAAGTCAAGGAAATAGCATAAATTAAACAAACAAATAAGTAATAAATAATAAATGATAAATCTATCTATCTGTATGGATCATATCAATAGCAACAAGAAAAACAAAATCTCTCTTCTTTTAACTTAAAAAAAATTCACTTGCAAAGGTTTTTTTTTTTAAACAAAACTTTCCTGAATAACGTGAAGACAAGGATGATGATTTCAGAGGAGTATGTTTAGTAAACATGGAAAAAAATTTCTATAGGATAAACATTCGTAATTCAGGTTTAATTTAGTAATCTCAAATGTTCTTAGCAATAGCTAATTGAGCTCAGTAATATGCCACACAAGTATTAAATTTTTATAATAATGATGGAGATATGGACAGATAGTTTCAGCTACATATTTCTTTTATATTTATTATTTAATTAATTCTGGAAATTTTTTAATTTAACAATAACTATAGCAGGTTTCCAAAAAGAAAATATCAGTTTGCCATAAACTTTATAAATTATCACAAATATAATTTATTTTGATCCATTGCAAATTAATTATTCATGTAAATCTACAATTCCTTAAGCAATAATATTTTTCTTTTATAATAAGTCCACATACCAAGGAGGACAAAAATATGTAATATTAATGTCCTTCTACTTTACTTAAACATGTACACATTAAATAAATACCAGTAATTAGTTAATTATTTGAAACCCACACATTCACTTCTTTAATAAATTAATTTATAAGAATGAATAATAAGCATAATTATTATCATGGAGTAGTTCAAAATATAGCACAATAAATTATATACACAACCTCTCATTTTTAACTTAACTTTTACATAATTAGAAGAGAAATAAAACTTAGAGTCTATGGTAGGTTTTGTTAAACAGTCCTGTGCAAATTTCCTTAAAATATTACAAAGTTTACACAATTTCCTTAAAAGATGAATATAAAGTTCATGCAATTTCATTTTTCCTTAATAATAATAGAAGATATAAGCAAACAAAGTAGATTAAAGTTATCAGCATATAAATACATGTTAAAATGACAGGGTTAATTTAATGTTTAACTGAGTGGAGAAAATGAAGAAAACATACCTTTTGTATAAATTAGCCTGACACCTTTTCTTAAAGATGTCTGGTAGCTAGAATTCCCACACTGAATTTTATAAAATAATGTTTAAAAATTTACACTTTGGGGTTTAACTGACTTGATTTCTGGAAAAGATTAAAAAAATGCACAAAGAAGAAGTGGCAGAAGCAGAGTGAATAATAATGGCAGATAATGAATGAATGACTAAATGGATAATGATGACTATCACTTAAGTACATCTCCTTTCCATCAATCAAGAGGTCATCTTATCCTCCAGAGGTTAGCTCCACCCTTTGCATCAGTTAATCAAAGAAAAAAATATTCAAGAAATATTTTCTTGAAAAAAAAAATCATTTTGATTTTCTAAATTAAATCAAGCCAAATAAAAAAAAATAACTTTTTACACTTTTGAAATAAATAAATATTAATTGGCTAGTAAAATAAAGTAGTTATTAATGCAATTTAATTTGTCAAATGATTCACCAATCCAGGTATCCATTAATTACTCAAAATATATTTAAATCTGTTATTAGAAATATTTGCTCTAATTTTAAATGTTTTATTGTAAAGTGTAAAATTCTATATTGTAATTAAATATGAAAATGAAATTGAAAGATGATACTGACATACATGCATACACATATGCTGCTATATAAATACTAAATTATCCTGACTAAAATATGACTGGTATGGCTATGGGTTAACATATTTCACTGATTATATTACTTATACATGAATGGGTGTGCCAATGAATAAACAGGTCAGAAAACCAAACACTATTCTACAAATAAATAAAACAAATTTACATCAACTTAACTTGTATATCAACAGTTCCTGTAATAATCCACCCCCCCTTTCTGTCATTAAATACTTCATCAAATATAATAATAATAATAACAACAACAACAACAACAACAATAACAACAATAATAATAATAATAATAATAATAATAATAATAATAATAATAATAATAATAATAATAATAATAATAATAATAATAATAATAATAATAATAATAATAATAATAATAATAATAATAATAATAATAATAATAATAATAATAATAATAATAATAATAATAATAATAATAATAATAATAATAATAATAATAATAATAATAATAATAATAATAGTAAATGCTTATAAAAATTCCCAACTAACAATCATAAACAACTCTCACATAAGGTTTTAGACCATTAACAAAAAAATCAAAATCTCAATCTGTTGTCAAGGCAATCCCTCTTTTTAATAATAAAGATGTAATCCTATCTTTATTTATGGTTAAATATATTTATATAGACACTAAAGATTTCAACATGACTACAGAGATTGAAAGTATTTATACCAAGAAGTTTAAATAAACATCCTTAAACATGTAAGTATATATATTAAACAATAAATGCAAACATCTAACTTGTTATTGTATATAAATCATATCACACTGCACCTAATGCCTAAATACAAAACAAAATATAAATAATCTATTATTAAGGCAACATTGAGTTTTTAAGAAAATGAATGAAGTCTCTACTTTCTAAAAAATAACTATTACTTTGACATCAGATTGTAGATATTCAATTGATTTACTTAAGCATCAGCTGCAGTGATATAACATATATTTAAGCTATGGTTTTAGTGCTGTATGTGTATACACAGTGGAGAGTAAAATATTTTACTAAATGGGTTTCCACTTTTAATTCTAATTAAAATCTGCAGCCATAATGTTACTAAGCTAATGGTCAATCTAAACCAGTTCTCAGGCTAAGTCAATATTATCCTGTTAGCACTATAATATATTATAGTCTAGGCAAGGTATTTTTTCCTCAACCTGCACAACTGATTTTGATTAGCTGCTGTCTTAAAAACATCATGGCTGCAGATTTAAACTAGAATTAAAAACCAATTACCATTTATTAAAATATTTCACTATCTATAACTTTCATTAAAAACATTAAATTATCATATATAATAAATACTTAAATGCATGTATAATGTTTATACTAAATGTAATGTAATTATAAAGGGCTTGAACTCAGACTTTCAAGTTCTGTACAGCTATTCAATCCATTTTATATAACTGATAAACATGACCACATGTGATCATGTGTATCTTTTATATAAGACAGATTGGATAGCTGTGGGAAGCTTGAAAGTTTTATATGTATATATGGTGTTCATGCTGTATTAATATAATATAATAAAGTATGATGCCATATTATTTCAGTAGCATAACATGTTATAACTTAAAACTTTTTCATGAAAGGGATCATTAATATTAGGATCAGACCTTGTATGTTATATAATTTTTGTGAAAGTTGATTTGCTAATTGGCATAGTAATTTATTTGTAAATTGACTTAGATGAGTTAGTACAAATTTTGGGATCCTGGGCAGTCCTGTGTAACAAGTGCTTTGTAATGTTGTGAGTATTCTTGCAAAATCTTCTATTTTATAAAGGGTTTTATTTTCTAGTTTTCCAAAGTAATTTTCTGGGATCTTCCATTGGTTGGTTGTTGTGAGAGTACTTCTGAAGTGTTGAAAGATGGGTTCTACCATGTTATAGCCTGTTATCACTTTATTTTCTGTTTAATTGCCATAGGTACTTTGTTGGTTGATGGGTATCCTAATTCCAGATAATGTAACCTTAGGTACAAGTGTGTTATTCAGTTAAACATACTTTTTTTCTTTTTGATTACAATATATATTTTTAATTGGCTACATGTTTGGTTGTATAGCTGTGTAAGTTTAATAATGATTTCTTGGTTATTTTTGATTGTTTTTGTTGCTATGATATTTTTATGTATTTCTTCCACCAACGTTATGAGTTTTGTTAGTGGGGTTGTTTTTTGAGTCATATGATTGATATTATAAGATATAGTTTCCATGAAAACTATATATTTCATTATTGGGTGAAGGTCCATTTGATTTAGTTTATTTATTGCTATGTATATCTCTGAGAAGAAAAACTTCCTGTGTATTGATTGGCAGTAGAATTCTTATGGTTTTCTGTAGGTAGTATTTTTTGTTGTAGTTTGTGCCTAAGTTTATTTTTAATATTTTCACTGTGTGATCTAAAAAATGTGTGGGGGATAGACTCATTTCTATTGCTTGATGTAGCAGGAATAGAACATCAGATCTATCAGAGTCTCATATCTGCTGTTATAGAAGGATATGGAATTTGGTGGTAGGAATCCTTCTCCATTCATAAGTGGTATTAAATAATTTGTGAATCTATTTTTAACAAACTTTTGGTAACTCATGTTAAAATCCCCTGTTAGTATTGTTGGGTAAGGGTTGTTTGCTAGCGTTGAGTTATTGTTGTAATTATTATATTGATTATAATTGGCCCTGGAGGAATGTATACATATATGATATTTATTCAGAGATTTTTGTGGTAAAACATTATGATTATTAGGTTTGAGTCTATGTAGATTATTTTGAAAGTAGTAAAGGAACAATTCTAGCTTATGTATATTCCTGTCCCACTAGCTGGTACAGATGAGTCTCTTGATCATGCACAAAAACCTTGTGTACTCATGACTTGTGCTTGGTCAATTTTTGATCCACTATGTATTTTGGTTTCAAGGAGCCCTTGATACTTGGTTGTATGATTTGTATCCATTTGTTTATGTTCTATATTTTAGTCCTCTTACATTAACTGCAGCTATCTTTATAATCATGCTGGATTTAATTTATAGATTTTTTACTTTGAATTGTGTTGATTACTTTATTTTTTTTTATTGGTATTGTCTCTGCATCTGTTCCTTTGTTTTTTAATCCTGGTATTGTTTGTGGGTTGTATGTATCTCTGTTTATATACCTATCTTTAAAATAATCACTTTCGCTGTCATATTCTGAATCGGTTGGTCGTTCGTCATCTGTTTCCATTTCTATATTCTTGTTTTTTAATTTTTTTCAGCTTGATGGAGTTCTTTTGCATTAGTTTTGATTTTTTAAATTTCTCTATTTTCTGTTTTTTTTTTTTTTGCTGTTTTCTTTTGTTATATTCTCATAGAACCCATCTCAGAAATTACAAATTTAAGCCCAATTTCAATGGAACCTTTGAGAATCAAAATACTAGAAAAAGCACTAAAGGAAAAGATAGAACCCTACATCTTTCCAATAATATCAGAACATCAATATGCTAAAAAAAGGGTTTTCAACAGGCTAAGCAGCTCTAACATTTAAAACAATATTAAATTCAACAATAAAAAAAGACATGGACTAAAGGTAGTATAATTGGATTTTCATAGTGCCTTTGACTCTGTTCCTATCAACAAACTAATCAATCATTGAAAAACAAATACCAAGAACAATCTTATACATGATAGCCAACCTACTCCTAAATAGGGAGATACACATTACACTAAGCAGAAGAACATCACCTGCTTTCTACTCTAACCAATCCATTTCTCAGGGATTTTCACAAAGTACACTGCTCTCCACACTATACATAAATACTCTATTTGAAAAAAAATCAAGGAAAAATTACAAGAAATACAAATACCAAAATCCAATATTTACATACCCTGTATGGCATATATGGATGATGTTATAGTTTTTCTAATTTTAAAGAAACAACTACATACACTTCAAAAAATAAAGAAGACTATACAAAAAAATTTCATCTAAAAATAAATACTTATAAATCAACCATGTTGTCAATATTTACTGGGAATATACCAAGGAAAACCAAGTAAATTTCTGGGTTTCCCATTTCATCTAGGAATGTGGCAGATGACAAGAACAGTACAAGACAAAATATTAACACAAGCAAAAAAAATATCAGACTCACTTGCTAAATCATATCATTCTCTCTACTCAAAGCTTGCACTCTTCAACCAACTGATAATGAAAAAAATCACATACTACCTACCAGTGATAAAGTTTACCAAAAAAATTGTATCAACAGTAAACTCTCTATGCAATAAACTACTTTGGAATAAAAAGATGGTTGCCATCTCAATGAGACAATTAAACCAACCCACAAAACTAAATGAGCTTGGACTACATACAATTCCAACTTTCTACACACAAAAAATAATAAACCTGCTGATTACAACATTTATAAAGTTTCTAAATATTCAAAAAATAATAGATATAAAACCCACTGACTGACCCCCAAAGACAACTATATAGCCACCCTTTTAGACAGCATAAAAATCAAAAGAGCAAAATAACCCTGACTAACCCAATTAAATACACCTACTGGCACATACATAGCTTGATAGTGCAGACACAACAAGATATAAACACTAAAACAGTCCTTGAAATAAACAATGCACAGCTCCTAAAAATCATAAAAAATGGCACCTGGAACCTAAATTATTCGACTTCATAGTCAATGTAAACTAGAATGACTTGCCTACATCACATTTTATTTGTGTTAAAGGGTTCTATATGAAAATAGACCCACTGTGGAGGTTGTGCCAAAGAGAAAAAAAATACAAGATCATTTTCTAAATGATTGTCTGGGATTGGAAAGGGAAAGACAAATAATGATAAATAACTACAGTCAGAAAGACACAACAATGGCAAAAATTCTCCAGGTATACAAAAAAATGCAATCCCAACAATAAGAGCAGTGACATTTATCTTGTATGCATATTGGTACACCAGTTATAA
Organism: Epiperipatus broadwayi; assembly: GCA_028023455.1. Taxonomy (NCBI): domain Eukaryota; kingdom Metazoa; phylum Onychophora; class Udeonychophora; order Euonychophora; family Peripatidae; genus Epiperipatus; species Epiperipatus broadwayi. The sequence goes on along the minus strand of JAQFVV010013673.1, from coordinate 41,955 downwards.
ATTCAATTTTGACTACAATGCAAAACAAAACCTCAACACGTTCCACCACAAGATATAAAAAAATAAAAGAAATGGATAACATGTTAGCACTGCCATATATTTTTGCTGCAACTTGGTCACTATTTAAACTAAAATCAGCACTATAATTGAAAAACAGGTAAAGAGATACAGAATAACACAGCCACAAAATAACACAATACACTAAAACTGGCAGGACACACACATGACATGGTTCATCAACATAATGTATTAAAAAAAACTAGACAAGCCAAATCCAAGTAACTTTCAATGTCTTAAAAGTAGCAAAACACAACATGAAGAACTCAAGAAAAAGCTTCTTTTTCTCCTTCCATATATCTGTAAACAATTTTATTGCCCAGAAGAACTGTTTAGACACAGGAACAGTCTGTTGCTTACTGTGTAAGCTCAATCTTACTGATATAATCATTGTTTTTTGATCAATAAAACATGCTTAGAAACATAATGTAAAACTTTTTAGATAACATTAATTTTCATATAATAAGTACATTGTCTGTGGTGATTTTTCCATAAGTTTTAAAAAGTAGTATGATAACTTATTATTTTCCAAATTATTTACTAATTAGATTATTTTTTAATGAGTAAAATTTGACTTAATGTTAGTTTTTATTACTACTACTACTACTAGTACTACTACTGCTACTGCTGCAGCTGTTTCTATTACTACTACTACTACTACTACTGATATTACGACTACTATTTATTATTATTATTATTATTATTATTATTATTAATTTTTTCTATATTTTATTTACGATTTCTAATATTATTTAGGTTTTACAATGTGTAACAACTGGCATTGCGCTAATTTTTCAAAATCATTCATTGTTCATATTTTAATGAAGAGAGAGCTAGACATAAGTTATACTTTGTTAAATTTTGGGCTAACTAATGGGGAAAAAAATAAGTAAAAAAACAAAATGAAATAAAATTTGTAATATTATTTTGGGAATCATAATTATCATTTTGTAATTGTCATCTTGGTTTCTACTGCAAAATTTTTTTAGTTTACTGTTAAGTGTTTTTTAATTTTTTTGAACTATATATCTCTATCATTTAATATAGTTTTTGTTTAAATACATTTAAAATATTCAAAATATTAAATTTTTTCCATTATCATTTTTAAAAGTATCATTTACAAAAAAAAAAAAAAATCAGTTATAAATTCGTTCTTTTCTAATACTTGAAAGCAAAAAAATCCTGAATAACATATAGCAAATATTACTTATGTTGACATTAAATTTCCATTATATGATATCCATCCATCACTTCTAAAAAATACTAATTAGTTCCAGCCAATAATTGAAATTTAATTTACTAAAAAACTTTGTTTATGAGTTTAAATTTGAAAGCTGCTAAACGAAAGTTGAAAAATAATATATAAGGTCATGCAGCTGCTGAAATATTGAGAGTTATCAAATAGGACTACTCTATTTTCATTTCTTGATCTTCGAATGTGATCATATTTACTAGATAGGACGATCTTTATTTTACCAATAATTTAGTGTTACTCTATAAAAAAGGTAAGGTAATCAAATAAATTACATTTGCATGTAATTTTACCCTTATTAAACCCAGAAATATCTCTAATATACTGAATAATATATATTAATATTTTGAAGACACATTAAAACATTTATTTGTTTGGGATTAATAGGCTAGTATATGCATATTTATATGTAAATATTAAATCACCGCACATGGTTAAGAAATCCAGTACCGCCCTCTCTGAACTAATATATAAATACATTAGAGTTCGTATTTCAAAATAGCCAGCTTAAGCACTGGGATTATTTTCTAGGATTATTTTCTATATATTTATATGTGTATTTATGCATATATTTATTATTTCTATTGATTGTGATGATGATTTATGGAATTATTAATTAATTTTGTTCTAATAAATCTAAATTATTTTATATTTTATTGTGTTATGTTTAGATTTTATAGTGAATAAGATAAATTTATATTTTAAATTACAAAAAATCATTTTGCCTTTTCTCTTCTTTTCCTCTCTTTTTTCCTTAGTTAATTTGGTATTCAATGGAATTTATTAACATCATAAAATTACATTCAAATCTTTACTTCGGAATCTAATCGTTATTGCCCAAAAGGAAATAATTGCGCTATTATTGAAATGTTGGTTAGAAATATCAGACACAGTAATCAAAGCCCCTCTATCACTAAACTTTCTCCGCATGAACGGTCGATCGTCTGCTGTCTTTATACAGCGGAAAACTTCAAAAAAAATATTTAACTCATTTTACTCCTGAAAATATTACTGTCAATATGTATATATGTGAACTAGAAAGCACGCACTAATATTCATATATTAATTGACTAAAATAAAATAAATGTAATGTGTTTTTGTCGATTTAGTATAATAGCTGGAAAAGTGAAAAATATCCATGTAGTGTAAGATTTTAAAGTGCATAAACATTATTGAAGCTCAAAGTATATATAAAATACATATGGCTAATGTGAGTGAAATAATACAAAATAAGTTAATAATCATTGGTTATGTTATAAATGTATCAAAGAGTTTTTTGATTCCATAATTTTTTTGCTACATATGTTGAAAAGGCATACGTTTTGAATAGAAATGGACAAGCATAGTGTAATAAAAATTATGCTACTTACTAAGAACTTGTATTCCATTATGCAATGTATATATACATGTATCAGAATACAACCCTGATGTATCATCATCATTATTATTATCAATCACTCAAATAAATGTGCCCATTTAATTCAAGAAAATAAAAAGAGACAAAAAGAATATACAAACGAATCCAACAAGTAAAATATAATCTGCTATAATATTTATATGGCTCCAGGTGAGAGTAAAAAGAGTTTTGCTAATCCTTCTCAATATGTACCTAACTAAATGGTCTTTATACAGATAAAAAAAAAGTATGAACAAAGAATTACTTGACTATTCAAGCTATCGACTAAAATTTTGAATACAAGTCAAAAATAATGAGAATTATAAAAATAAATAAATTAAAAACTAATTTGTGGTGGAATGATGAGTTCAAAATGTTTATTTTATTATGAAAAACGAATATTTGAGTGGTTGTGCTAAAAGTTTTTTTTTTTTTGTAGAAGGAACTATTAGTGAACAATGACACAAATTTTTAATTTATAGATATAAGACATTTTCCATTTTCTCCATAATAATTTTTTTTTCTTGGGATAATTCTGGTTTGCTATTTTATTTTTAATGGAAACATCGAAAAGTTTTAATAGTATTGTTTGCATTACCATTGATACTTGGAATGTCATCAAACATTAACATTTATAACTTCAAGTTGATTACTGAAAGATTTTTTACTTTATATTATTTATAAATCTAACTACTATGAAATATTACTGAAATGTTTAAAATTCCAATTAGAAAATCGCACGATTTTATATCAGATATTAAATTACACTTTTAAATTAGATAAGCACATTGATACAGGATTGTCCATAAATTTCTTAATAAGATCCCAATAATGTTTATTCAAGAATAAATCAAGTTAGATTTACTGTTGAATACATGAAAAATATTTGGAATTTTGCACATCTATTTTTCTGCCATAATTCTTCCATATTTGCAGAAAAAATTGATTGATAAAAGAAATATTGATTTTAGAGGTATCTTAAAAGGTAAAAATATATACGTTTTACTTAATAGCTTTTTTACATATTTGATAGGTAATTTGTTTTTTAATGTCTAATGAAAGAATAGAAAATCATGCTGTTATATCAGAGTTAGTTTAAATATTCCAATACCATTTTTGTGATAATATTTAATTGGATACTAAGAATTTTAGTGAACACTTTTAATTAATGCTAATGTCAAGAAAACTAATGCAGAATATTTATATCACAACTTCAAACAATACCAGTCAGCTTTCCAAGGAAGTTTATTTTAAAAATTATTTTACGAATAATCTTTGACACATAAATGAGAACTCAGTTCAAAGTTACTCTTAAGAAATACAGGGTAGGATTGTGTTTTAGTTAACATCAGTACAATTCTCTTAATATAATTGTATATTTTTTTAAATAATATTTTTGCTTGTTTATTGTAGTTTATTAAGTTTTTTTTTTTTTTACTTTTATAAAAAGGACAAAATCAAAGGTTTATTTGTCCTAGCTAAATTCCAGAATGAAGAGTTAATAGAAAACATTTTTAATTACATGTACAAAGGAATATATTAGTATTTGCTGATATAGTGTCTAGTAATTAAAAAATATGCCTAATAGCCTAAACAATATTTTTCTTCAGAAAAGCAATGTTTGAATTAAATACACATACTAATAAGAAATTATGATATTGTTTACCAATGTAGCAACACAGTAATCCAGATTATTCATAATACGCCATATGATACTTTTTCCCATTCTCAAATAAATCTTGATTTATATTAGTAAATTGAGGTCAGTAAGTATATACATGTTTAAAAAATATTAATATGAAACATCTATAAAAATATCTATATAAATATTTGTATTATGTTTTATTAAATGTGTTTATTTTTATATTTTTATACATATATAATGATGAGCAATAATATTTTATTTATTTTTTATTACTTTTTATTTTTTCATATTGTAATAGTTATAACTTTACTGATGTTTTATTAATTCCTTTTAATTTACATTTTATTTTATTTTTCACTGCATGTCAATGATATATTTTATTTATAAGTATTCTATAAACAAAAACTGAGAAATGCTTTGCATTTCAAAGACCTATTTTCTATTGAATAACTTTGATTGCAAATGTTTGCTCCTTAATAGCTTTTTAAACCATCTGAATTAATAAGTGTTTATAATCTGGATGATTTAAATGGAAAGTCATTAATCTGTAATGTTTATATATTCAAGAAGCTTATTCAAATTCTATCATTCCACAAATAGCATTGGTCTGTATCTTAATCTTTATTGTACTTTCCACCAATATATCTGTAGGAAAAAAAATCAGTGTTGAATAGAATTAAGAATTACGTTTCAAATTATGATTGGACAAAAATATTTATACAAAAAGTAATCAAAGATTTTTCTAAAACAAAAAAGACTGCCTTAACTTTTAAATAAACTAATTACAAACATTCATCATCATCATTCTCAAATGAGTATGACTATTCCAACACCAAAAGAAAAAGATGAAATTTGATTGAGAGTTTCAAATTAAAGTGAGAATATATTTTATTTCCTTCCATTTTACCCACTTTTGTATTTGACCAATGTAAATGCAGTGCCACGTTTCATGACCATAACTTCAGGTATTCCCACAGCATTCTTGTGCTGGGATTTCAACACATGTACATAAAAAATATTACTATAGGAGAATTGATTTTGTCACGATTGTATAAACCAATCTTTCAAACATAAATAGGTCCAATATAGCATTTTCTGTAGATATTTTGAATACTGTCTTTTAAGTCTTATGCAGAAACTGTTTCTTTCTGAACTACTTCAATATCATAATTAATTATAATTCTTCAATATATTATATTGCATGACATTTATTCCCAATAAAAATAAATATCAAATAATTGGATTACTAAAATTTACTAAAATAAAATATTTGAAATTGCTTGTCCCTTTTTTAATCTTACTGCATTCTATTGGATTCAATACAATATTAAAGAAGTTTATGTTCAGATTATAGTTTGTTATTTAGATAATAATTTGAATAAATTGACTCTATGGGATTAAAAATAAAATCTGTCTTTGAGAAAAATTCCCAACTTTTCATATCTTTCTATTTCTAAAAAAAATATCTTTTTTATGAAGTCGAAGTAATATCATTATTACCGATAAAGTTTTTGCACACATTTCAGAAAAAATCAATATATAACTCAAATATAAAATTTTGCAATCGGACTTTCATAGCAATGCTAAGGAATGTTCTGGAAATCTTATTTCATGTTACTTATTTTTTTTCTATTTGAGAGCATGTTATCAAAAAATTAATAGTTTTTTATATCAAAGATTTAGAAGACCATTTTTTCTAATCTGATTCAGAAGCTAATGTTAAATCAATAAAAGTTTTATAACGTTTTAGTTTATTTTGAAAGTTCGTTTTGAATATTAATTGTTAATGATAAAACCCATTTATTTTTTATTCTTAAGTAGACAGTAGCAAATAAATAAATAAATAAATATTTTGATTTTACTATTGTTAGATTTATATATGAGATTGCTATAATTTTGGTTTCTTACTAAGTATGTGGAATAGTTTTTGTATTAATAATGTTACTGTATATTTTGTCCTACTAAACCTTAATATTACTAATAAATCTTTTTAAAAAAACTTTAGAATTTGCTATATGTTTCCAAAATCTTTCCCTGTAAAATATGACAGAAAGGCAAGTTCAAACTTCTTAACATGTATTAATTTTATTAAGATAAAATTAAAGAAAGCTTGTATAAAAATTATTGCTTTTTTTTAAGGAGCTTTATTAGAGAGACAGAAAAAAGAAGCATCATTTTAGAGAGTAAAAAAGTATATAACACAGGTTCAGGTTTTGAGATATCTAATGAATGCACAAGATTGATTAGAGTAATTATAATTATTTTTGTCATCTTAAAAAAAAGGCCGTAATCCTGATGAGGTATATGGAAATATTTTTAAATAGTATGGTGATGTGAAATAATTTTTTTTAAAAAAATCATGGACCCATAAATTTATGATTACTGACCTTAAGAATATTTTAATTTTTGCTAATTTACACCATAAAAAGTATGAGAAAATTATTGTTATTCTCTTCAAAAATTGTTTTCTGCTTTATTGAATAAATTATTTGCAGTTACAATTGAATATTTTTCTTAAATGTGGTTTAATTTTAAAAAATCAAGATGACAAATACAAAAAAAAAGTATAATGAGTTAGGGTATGAATAATGTACAATTTTTATTAATTTGATTAAGGCATTTGATTCAGTTAATCAAAAATATTTTGGGTAATACTTAAAATTGTATCATTGTTCACATGTTGGTGTAAAAATACTATTTAAAAGTAGATTTAAAATAAAATTTTGCATTAAACATCAATGTGTTCTTACTTGAATATGGTTTTCCATTTTATAAAAATGACCTTTGGAAAAATTCATAGATGGTTTCTAATGTAGGCATTAAAAATGTAAATTTGATGGTTAAGTTTTTAATTTCAAATCATTAAAAGTAAAAACAAGAACTTCTCCATCTTCAGTTTTTAATTTGCATTATGATAATGATTATCCTACAGAATATTTAGAAAATATTTTGAATGCAATATATAGCATTTGGTTTAGTGTTTAATGTCCAAAAAGTCATATAATATGCATGAAATATTTAAAATAAATTCTTATTAGCTTAAAAATATAAGTAAACTTGTTTATTTTATTAGGGTTTTAAATATATTAACAGGCTCTAAAATGCTGCTATAATTTTAATATATAAAAAGATCAAATATTTTATTATAAATTATTATAGATTGGCTTGTTTTTTTTTTTCAAATTTGTTGCCTGAAAGTGAAACCTAAACATCAATTTGTGCGGTGCAAAAACATTAAAAATATTTTATAAAATTGCTTATTAATATGTCTCAAAATATGATGGTAAGATCTAGAGATTCCTCAGTATATTTTTAGTTCTCTGGTAATGATTGTATTGACTGTACTATTATAAAATCACATTTTTCATTTAATTGGGCATGTAAATTAAATTAATAATATAATTTAGAAAATATATTTGTATCAACATAAACATGATTTTCATGGGAAGATGCAAATTTTATTTGCATTATAATATTGATTAATTCAACTATAAATGATTTCCTTATTTTCCGAGCTAACATAATAAATGACTGTTAACCAACACGGATGCAGAAAAGAGAATTATTAAATATTCAGCTTTATTACTGCCTAGAATGATTTTTATATATCATGTTTACAATATACATGATATATCGAAAGCTTGCTAGTGAGTAATAAAGTTCAATATTTAAAAAAAAAAATCTTTTCTGCATACGTGTTTATTATTAGTCATATATAATATTTATAGCAAATGAATGCATTTAAGCATCATCTAGTAACTCATTATTTAACTAAGATATAAAATGTTATGGAATAGTCAAATTTTGAATTGTACACTATGACAATTAAAGATTTTCAGACCAATTTCAAGAAGTTTAATATTCCAAACTCTAATATCTTTAACAACAAATACAATAGGATTGAATCTATTTGCATTATGCAGATTTTTCTTACTCATTTCCAAATTTGCAAAATGAGCCACACTGATTTATTAAATGTATTTTTATAGTTAAATATGTATGCTAAAAATCTATTACTGATTTCTCTAATAATAATTATGTATACGCCTTGAGTATAGATTATAATGGAGGTCTAGAATAAGTCAATGTGTTATTCGCAAATTAATGCTTTCTTATAAAAAAAAATAAAAATGTCTCAACATATCAAGAAAACAGATTTAATGATAAACATCTGAAATAATTTGATATCGTTGGACTTCAACAAAATTTTATTATAGTTACTGCAAAACTCAATCATAACATTTTTGGCCCTTCTATTTTCTTCTCTCTTTTTTAAAAATTCCCAGATTTGTTTAATTTATCTATGATTAAATTATACTAAATTATACACAAATAAATTTAATTTTTTAATGGATGTATAGGATTTTATATATATATGCATTATCTATATATTCTATAGGATTAAAATTTTTATCAAAGAAATAAAACAATATACCAAACCTTTCAGAAGCATGTTTTAATCTCTGTTCTGTTTGTCAACATTCTTGAATGATACAGCATCTCCCAATTCAATCATGTTCATGTGCTTCATACAAGAATGTTTTTAATGTACATATTAATCATATTAAGACTGTTTATAAAATTGTAAGATCCAGTGAGGTAGATCTTGATATTAACTAAAAGCTGATATGATACTCCACATTTTTACCTTCTACTTCAAGACTGTCACTGCCTTATACTCAAATGAACATATTATCATAATTACTGGCTAATGATAGAAATCTTGGTATTGGCTATTATACATATATATAAATTAAGACTTTAGTAATAAAAAGTTCTTAAGTTTATATTGTGAATTTCTTTGGTAAAAAAGTTTTGTGATTGAAATTATTCTTCTGGTATGAATGTTATGCATATAATCTACCAACAAACAATAATTAGACTAGTCTACTAGTATTAGTTATAGATGTTTGTGTAAATGTTATATGTTCATAAATGATTTCTTAATATAAAAGAGTCATGGTTATTATCTTATAATTTGGATAGTTTTCTGGCAATATGAAATAATATTATGCAATGACAATGGTGATAGTGCAGTAAGTTCTAACTTTATATCTTTATAAATAACTTTATATGTATATTTATATATGCATATAAAGTTAGATGTACTAGTAACTTTTTTAGTTTTGAGCTGTCATTTTTAAAGTACATCATAAGTTAGATATTACATTTGTGAGTGCATAAATAGCAATTTATTAGCACTTTAAATTTTGCAGTACTCCATTATATCTAAAATTGTTTTCTTCAGAATAATTTTAAAATATGATGTATTTCTGAAACAAAGATTAGCACTATAATGTCATGTATTTAAACTTATCTCAAAATTCTTCACATTCAGCAATTATAATTCCATAAACTAGTGCAAGTAAGTCATTAATTTGTTTATTTTAATTATCAAATAATTACTAAATTGAATAAATATCTTATTAGAATAATAATATTTCAACAATATATTCCTGTCTAGATAAGAATAGATACTTTAGGTGTATTTAAAACTACATATGATATGTGTACAGTGTGTGCAAAATTTAAATGATAAGTGCAAAAATAAATGCTGATAAAGGGTTTCTTTGGGAATGAGTAGATGGTTTGTGTGCTATGGTAACCTTATAATAATTAATTGATAATATTATTTTAACAATTACTAACTGGTAGTTTGTGTTTTGCTAAAACAAAAAATTGTAATTTGAAAGCTAAAAAAGATAAATTTATTGATTCAATTGTAAGGAAATACCAAAAAGCACTTTCAAGTTATGAATATTACAAAATATATCTGTCAGCTATTGTTGTTCCAAGGATCTTCACTAATATAAAGCTTCATAAGGAAAAAATCCCATTTAGACTGGTAAATGATTTTGGTGGCTCATATTTTTATAACACATTGAAAATTATGCATCCTGGCTCATAGATGACCTGGTCTTCAGATCATAAATTATACAATCTACTTTGTTGAGAAAATTCAAAATCTTAAAATAAATAATAGACACAAATTGTTTCTCTAGACCTTAAGAAATTATAAGGGTCTGTTCCTCATAATGAATCAATTAAAGTTATAAATAAATTGTTGCAGCAAGTAAATTATAACATCCAGAAAAAATAATTTGTTATAGAAACACTAAATTGGATTAGTGTAGAGATAGTTGCAATAATAAATAACAAAATGTATATAATGAATCATGGATAGATAATAGAGCTACCATTTAGTAGAGTGGTCTGCCACTTGTATTTGTCTAAATTTGAAAAACTAATTATTCCAAAATTCAAGAGTTTGCCAAAAAACAATTTTATATTTAAGATATGTGGATGATATGCTACTATGTATGGATGAAGAAACAATCAATAAAATTCATCTACAATTAGTTTGATGACTTTCTTGGTATGTACTATTGAGAAGGAAGACAAATCAAAATATCAAATTTTTAGGCTTAAATATCCAAAGACAGAATAATATATTGGATTATAGGATGGAATTGAAGCTCTTCAATGGAAGATACACCATACATCCTAATTCTATTACCCCCTGTTTTCATAAATATGGGGAACTGGACGATTTACTATAAAAACTTGAAATTATGCAAGTTCAAAGCAGATTGGAGAAAAAATATTACATTCTACATGAAACAACGTAATACAGTGCATAATCCTAAAAAAATAAGTTCAATAATAACTAAATTGAAGATAAAAATGTACTAGTCTCCCTACATGTGTAAAATTATGTCTAAAATTGTACAAAAATTAAGAAAAATATGTACCGATGAATACAACATCAGTTTTTAGTTGTCTCCATCATTAAAAAAAATGTTAAATAAATCCAAAGATAAAATAACTAAAAATACTGCACTTCAAATAGTGTACACAATTGCATGTAAAGATTTAAATTGCTTAAAGACTTCTTATGGAAAAGTGACAGCAAACCTATTCACAAGAATAGCTCAGCACAATTACTTATACAACCAGGCTAAGAAAGGTAGTGAACCCTCATCAATATTTTTGGATTGTGAGCTATAGCCATACCACAACTATGACCTCTTTAGGGCTGACATCATTTTTCTGAGAGAGATGAAAAAAAAAAAAAGTCTAAGGAGGTGTGGTAAATAGCTAAAGATATGTATACCATAAATAAATAAAAAAAACTAGCACCCCTCTTTCCAAACAATGGCACTTTTAAAATTCAATTTTATGCTAATAAAATTAATATACAAAACAATTTTAAAGTGAAAGTTTAACAAACTTTACTTGTATAATGCTATTATTATGATACATTTAGTAATGAAAGCACTTAGCTGAATAAAATAATTATTTGTAACAGCAGAAAATTTTTTTTTCTGTTATTAAATGTATAAGTGTTTATTAAATCTTTATGTTGTAAATAATTTATTAAAAGAAACATTGATGTGGAGCTTTAATGAATGTTTGAACAAGTTGTAATGTGGATCCACAGAGCAAAAAATTCTGGCCATAATCAAAGGACTTAATTTCACTACATTATTCTTACCCCAGACAATGTTAGAATATCATTTGAATTTTTTGCAGAAAATAACAATTTTCAGAATGTCGATAAGTTTTTTCTAATGATTAAGAAGTTTGAATAAAATTTTCTTGAATATTAAGCCTAAAAAATCTTTAATTAAATTTGTCATTTATGATTAATGTTGTATTTGTGGGTGTGTTTTATACAATTGAAAAACATGTCTTTGAAAACAACTGTTGTATCATATCTACATTATTAAAATAAAAAATATACTGTCAACACTTTAAAAAATAACATTTTATATGATTTGTAGTGTGATTACTAAACTTTGCCTTATTATTCATATTGCTCACTAAGATATATAGTGTTTTTCTTTAGAATTTTTGAGATTGTGTGTTAGTTCTAATAAATATTCTACACTTTCAACTAATGCAGTTATCAATGTCTTTTTAAAAAGCTTTATTTTTTTTTTTGTAAATACTGCTAAAATAACTTTATTCAAAAAAGAATTTTTTGGTTATTCCATTTTTTGTATACCGCATAGGGAATAATAAATAGGTATTAGAACCATGTTCAAACTAACCTTTAATATAATTAACTTTTATCCCCTAAATATTCATATTCAATATTACCTATGGATCATAATTTCTCACTTTCTCTATTCTGCTATGATTATGATATCTGGTTGTATTGACAGTACTTAGCATCAATAAGTCTTTCTTTTTATAGCTGTAACCTGTTTTGTTGTTGAATGCTGTAACATTTACCTTTCACTAAATTTACTTTTTAGTAATACATTTAGAAGTAGACTTACATTAAAAATAAGCATCCTTTTACTTTATTATTTGCTCTTTTAAATGTAAAAATTTTATTATAAATATTTTCAATATTTGTTAAAAATTAATGTGAATAATAAATCATCCTTAACAAAATACATACAAAGTGACTTATAGGCTGAATATAATAAACTATCATATATTCTGAGAGAGTCCATTGCAGTGTTAACTAATTTAAAGATGAAAGTATTTTAAGGTATAAATGATACAACCACAAAGATTCTATTAGTATAATAAGATTGTTTTAATATGATTTTGGTTAGCAATATTCTTGTTTTATTTCTATTTTGTTACATTTACTTTATATAAGAGCCTTTCAATATGTGCAATCAAATAATGAATATATAATACATTGTGACATTGTGATTAGTTAATTTGCCTCCATTTCTTTTAAAGTTAGCTGATTAGTTGAGCATTTTAAACAAAATTCAAACAGCCTGTTTGATAACATCCAAATCGTTATTTAATAATGATAAAATCTAGAGATTTTGTCAGCTCCAATTATTCAACCATTGCAAAAATTTTACAAATTTCTCTGTAGTATGTATATATTTTAGGAACAACCCTAATTAGCTGTATTGAATAACAACAATCACCCATGCAAATATAGCAGTCACTTATCTTACATTGATACTTTTAAATTTATTTAAAATATGAATATTTAGTGCTATGGTCTTTGTAAATCAGCTTACTTTAAAATGGCTCAATATTAATAAAGGCTGAGTTAGAGAATCATTTTATGAATAAACATTGATCAAAAAGCCTTAGATTTATATGAGATGAATGGTTGCTATATTCGTGTGGATGACTGGCATGGGTCCAAGGCAATATACATACATACTGCAAAGCCCTTTATTATTTTTTTTCAAATTGTGTTGATGTATTGATTAATTCTTATCAGTAAATGGATATCTAGCTGTTAATAGATAAATTATAAAGAATTCAAAATAGTATGTATTGGTCAGATAATTATTGTTATAATGATTATAAACCAAAAACTCATTTAATTATGTTAGAATGCAGTTTTTTACCATTATTTAAATTTATTATTTGCCTTTTTTAATTTTAAAATAAATAATGTTCTTTATGATTTTTATCAGCAGTTATAATAAACTTCTCAGAATCTGTTTAAGAATTCTGAAGAATATTTTAGAAAAGAATAAAAAATATTTTTAATGACTTAAAACAGCTATGCATGATAATATTGTGTATGACTAGTTGATTATTTTTGCCTTGTTTATTGCATTCATTTTCCTCTGGTCTCTAAATATTGTCTCAGAGTTTTATTTCACTACTCTGATGCATTTGATTATACAAATTATATCCAAATTTTTAATTATAAAACGGGTTAAAATTTCCTGAACAATTCTTTGCTACAAACCCAAAACCACGCAATTGCTAGTAACAACAAATTAAAGCATCATATCTCTGTCCAAGTTTTTAAATATTTTAAAGAAAATGTAAACTTTTATCTGTGTTGTTTCCAACTGACAGAACATATTTAAGGAAAACTGAAAAACTAGAAAATTGGAAAATTGACCTGTTTCACTTCATAAACAAATTTATAACTAAATGTTTTTTTTTTTTTTAAAAAAAAAAAAGAAGCATGCCAGAGTCGATCTTATGCAATCTAGAATATTTAAGTGACAGTACCATCACCGTTTTATTTTGGTGAATTTTCTTTTAGTTGTTTATTTGATTTCTGAATGCCACTTGGATAAATTATTGTGATGTAATACTTATAGTTGTCTGTGTTTCAGAAATGATTATATGTTATTAATTTACAATGTTAATTAACATTTTAGACTGCGCTGTTCTACTTTTTGCATCAGATTCTTCTGAATGTTTAGTTGATAGCAATTGTAAACTTGTCAAAGTGCACTTTTTGCTGCATTATCAGTTAAAGATATATATATATATTAATTGGAATATATATATATATATATATATATATATAAAAACAAAAAAAGACTTATAAATCCAATAAATAATATTATATTTCAACCAGAGGACTGGTTTTCATCAGAAAGAAAAAAAATACACAGTAAAATGGCGATAATCAAAAATTACAGATTTGGTAAAAGATTAAAAATTTAACAAAACCCCCCTGATTGGTCACAAAATCTAACACAGAATATCTACCCAATCAATGACAAAATTCAAACAAAAAAAAAAACTACATTCCCTCCTAATCAAGCTTAAATTCTATTTAAATTAAAATAAATATAAAAATAAAAAATCCAAAATTAAAAATTAAAATATACATATGTGCATACATAGAAAAATTAAACTATGCTTACATACAAAAAATAGCTGTGCTCACATTAATATTCATTAAAAACTAAAATACTTATACATTTTAATCAAAAATTATAGTTAGTGCAAAGTACAATAATTTATAACTAATTATTTATCTATAAACCAATTAAACACAGATATTAAACATCCATATAACCAATCTTTACATAAAAAACCTCATATAAGAAAATTTTCACATAAAAAACATACATATAGAAATCATTTAGGAGACCAGGTAACCCAGAGATGTAATAGTTCCAGTGTTCAAATTCAATCCATGTGGTTCTAAGGTCTTGAATTTAAAAATAAAAAAACTCTCCTTTTGTTTCCTCTCCCTTGTAGAAGAAAAACCTTCCTGAAGAATCACTACTTTTAATTCATCAATTGAATGATTCAGTAAGTTAAAATGTTTTGAAACCGGTCTATCTTTATTCTTATGCAAAATGTCAAATCTATGATTAGTCATTCTGACATGTAAACTATTTGCTGACTCACCTATATACTGGTTTAAACATCTACTACACTCTATCAAATATATCAAATTAACACTTTTACATGCAACATAATTAAGAATATACCATTTGAAATTACAATTCTTAGTACTAAAGACCACTTTTGTCACAACAATATGTTTACATGTAAAACATCTTTTATCTTTACATGGAGAACATCCTTTTTCCTGTACAGAACTACTAATAAAATTTGTTTTGACAAGTATATCTCTAAGTGATCTATGTTTTTGATATACAGCCTTAGGTGGATCAGAAAAAATAGATTTTAAATAATCTGTGGACTGGAATATGTTAAAATGTTTTGCCAATATCCGGTTAATATTAGGTAAATCTCTATTAAAAATAAGGACCAATGGTGGAACATCTAATTGTTTTTTTACTCTTTTTAGATAAAAGAAGTTTCTTTCTATCAATTAAAGAAGATCTCCTTACTGCATTATCCAACAATCTTAGGATACCTTATATTGAGCAATCTATTATATAAAATACTATTATTTTGTTGAAGAAATTTCTCATCATTACAAATTCTCTTCATCCTTAAAAATTGACTATAAGGAATATTAGCCTTTAAATGTTTAGGATGGTTACTATAAAAATGTAGATAGCGGTTATTATCAGTTGGTTTCTTATATACAGTAGTAGTAAAAACTCTATTAGTGTAAATAACTTCAACATCAAGAAAATGAGCAATTGATTTTGAAAAATTCATTGTGAAATTAATATGTTTATTAAAATTATTTAAATAACTTAAAAAATTATGAAGTTCAACTTAACTATGTGGCCATATCATGAAAATGTCATCTATATATCTAAGCCAAGTGTGAGGTTTCAGCTTAGCATTATCAAGTATAGAGGACTCTAGTTTTGACATAAAAATATTCGCATAACTTGGTGCCATCTTTGTACCCATTGCAGTACCTTGTTTCTGTAAATAGTATCTAAAATCAAAAGTAAAAAAATTATTTCTTAAAACCAAATATATTAATTCAACCATAGTAGTAATAAGACCATGATCATACTCTCTATCTTGTAAAGCACATTTAATAGCCTCAACTCCATCATCATGAGGCATATTTGTGTATAATGATACAATATCCAAAGTAACCAAAAAACAATCAACTGGTAATTCAGATTTAATATTTTCTAACACACAAAGAAAATGAGTAGTATCTTTAACATAAGAATTAAATGATGGTGGAATAAATTTAATAATATTATCAACATATGCTGAAATATTTTCTGTAGGACTACCAATACTAGCTACAATAGGTCTGCCTGAACAACCAGGTTTATGAATCTTTGGCAAAATATAAAAACTACTAGGATGAATTTTGGTTGGTACTAAAAAGTTATATACATTATTATTTATAAGACCTCTAGCTCTCATATCTTTTAAACTAAAAAGTATACCCTTGAATAATGAATTAATAGTGGTTAGTGAAATAGGCTCATAAAAAATTTTATCATCTAAAAGCTCCAGAGCTTTTTTAACATAATCATCTTTATTCATAATTACTATTGATCCACCTTTGTCAGCTGGTTTTATAATAATATCCTGTCTTTTCACTAAATTGCGTAATGCATTCATCTCTCTCAATGTTAAATTACTCTTATACTTACTATGTTGATTAAGTCTAATTTCATTAATAATATCCTGATATACATTATCAATGTACGTATCTAATAACCCATTCCTTTGATGTGGTGGTGTCCAATCAGATCATAATTTCCCAATAGTATCACATTCTTGGTTTCCAAAAAATTCTCTTAATCTAAGTCTTCTTGAAAAATTATCTAAATCCTGATGAATTTTAAATTCATTTTTTTGATAAAATGACTGAACTGTAGGGCAAAAAGATAAACCTTTATTTAACAGTGAACATTCTGCCTCACTAAGATTATGTTAGTTAGATTAATCACATTGTTTTCCTTATTAGCTAAACATAAAAAGTCATTGCTATAAATATTTGAGTTAGATTTATTAGTATTTGTATTTCCAGAAACTAAAATATTGCTAGTGCATTCAGAAGAATCTGTAACTCTATGAACCAATGCTAAACCAGCATCACTATTAAGAACAGATGGTAACATTTCAGCACAATCTAATGAATGTGAAGATTATATAAATGATTGATCAGTATCAATTGGAATCATATCCGATGTAGAAATATCTGACACAGTATGTGATTATCAGAAGTCATACAATTAATTAGTGTTTGTGACTGATTAGTAACTATGTCAAATCTTGGCTCATTACCCATAACTTTGAACCAATGATACATTTTCTTATGAAATTTCTTCACCAATAACTTCTCTCTCAAAAAAACCCATTCCTGTAATTCCTTCTGTTCATCTATATTTATTAAATTACAACTACCAAAATGTATAATTTCTTTTTCAATTAATTTAAGTCTTACCAAAAATGCATCTTTCAAAATATGTATTAATGCAACAGATGCTTCTCTTATTGTATTATCCCATTTAACTGCATGTTCCCTAAGAAATTGGTCTATGTTAGCAATAATTTTTATTCTGAGGCCTTTAGGAATTATGTTATTGTTAATAAAATATGCAAAATTACTAATATGTTGTCTATATCTAACTAATTTATCATATAATTTCCTAAGTTTAAGAAATGATGTAGTATGTAATGTTTGTCAATTACTTATAACCTGCTTATTACTTAGACGTCTAGAAAAACGTTTAGGGATTGCCCCTGTATTAATTAATGTTAGACCCTGTAAATGTTGTTTACTAGAATAATCCCTATTAATATCAAACTCTGTATATATGCTAGATATTGTATTAAAATCAGTGCCAATTATCAATCCATTATCTATTTGGTTAACTACACCCACCTCTAAATTACCCAGATCTCCTTTACCACCATCTATTTGTTGATCTGAAGCAACAAAACCATCAATCTATTGAACATCAGAAATAGTCATTGTTAAAAAGTTATTCTGTTTGGAAATGTTACAAATTATATCATCCAATGAAAGGTCTAAAGAATCATCTTTACGTTGAGTATGATCTTCTTTAAAAACTTTTGAAGATCTATCCCATAATGATTCCTCCAAAACGTTCCCTGGCAAGCAAGATTGTTCAACATCTACTAGGATCCCATTAGTATCACCTGGTATAATAATTTGCAATGCCTGACAATTACATATCTCAGTCTGCATCCCCATTTCACATGTCGACACAGCTTCCATTTGAGTTCCAACATTAGCAAAACTATATTCCCTCGCACTCAACACTGAATTTACATTATAAACTCTGTTACTTCCCATCAATGACATTATGTATTTAAAACCGTCCGCTAAACATCTAGTTCCATACATGTTCAAATGACGGCCGTCACGGGCTAAAAATCTAAAAAGATTCTCTCTTTTTATAAAATCCGTATGCTGTAAGAAAAATACATTATGATGCGTATAACTTAAAAAATGACAATGTCTATTAAATGCAAAAATTTTTTCATTAATAATTCTCAATTTAATCCGATCCATTGGGTAATATTTATTCTGCAATTGTGGTAAAACTTGAGAAATTATAAATGTAATCTCCAGTGAATAAGTACATATATGTTGAATCAATTTCAAAATCTGCACATATTTGTTATTTCTAAATGAAAAAATATTGTTAGATCCAAGATGAACGAACAAAAACTTAATGTTATGCTTATTAATTAACTTGTTAAAAAGATCAATACCATCCAGAATAGAAGCTCCTCGTCTATAACTAATTTGTATACCATCTTGAGTATTAAATTTTGGAAAAAAATTATGTACAAATTTTAGCAATGAATCGCCTATGAATGCCACGTGGCTAAGTGACAATAAAGTCTTACTCTCTTTAGTCAGTAATAAATCCATATCAAAATATTAATATATAACAAACTAACCAAAGGAAATACATATAAAAACAAAAAAAGACTTATAAATCCAATAAATAATATTATATTTCAACCAGAGGACTGGTTTTCATCAGAAAGAAAAAAAATACACAGTAAAATGGCGATAATCAAAAATTACAGATTTGGTAAAAGATTAAAAATTTAACAAAACCCCCCTGATTGGTCACAAAATCTAACACAGAATATCTACCCAATCAATGACAAAATTCAAACAAAAAAAAAACAACAACAACAACAACAACAAAAAACTACATTCCCTCCTAATCAAGCTTAAATTCTATTTAAATTAAAATAAATATAAAAATAAAAAATCCAAAATTAAAAATTAAAATATACATATGTGCATACATAGAAAAATTAAACTATGCTCACATACAAAAAATAGCTGTGCTCACATTAATATTCATTAAAAACTAAAATACTTATACATTTTAATCAAAAATTATAGTTAGTGCAAAGTACAAGAATTTATAACTAATTATTATTCTATTTTTTCTGATCCACCTAAGGCTGTATATCAAAAACATAGATCACTTAGAGATATACTTGTCAACACAAATTTTATTAGTAGTTCTGTACAGGAAAAAGGATGTTCTCCACGTAAAGATAAAAGATGTTTTACATGTAAACATATTGTTGTGACAAAAGTGGTCTTTAGTACTAAGAATTGTAATTTCAAATGGTATATTCCTAATTATGTTACATGTAAAAGTGTTAATTTGATATATTTGATAGAGTGTAGTAGATGTTTAAACCAGTATATAGGTGAGTCAGCAAATAGTTTACATGTCAGAATGACTAATCATAGATTTGACATTTTGCATAAGAATAAAGATAGACCGGTTTCAAAACATTTTAACTTACCGAATCATTCAATTGATGATTTAAAATTAGTGATTCTTCAGGAAGGTTTTTCTTCTACAAGGGAGAGGAAACAAAAGGAGAGTTTTTTTATTTTTAAATTCAAGACCTTAGAACCACATGGATTGAATTTGAACACTGGAACTATTACATCTCTGGGTTACCTGGTCTCCTAAATGATTTCTATATGTGTGTTTTTTATCTGAAAATTTTCTTATATGAGGTTTTTTATGTAAAGATTGGTTATATGGATGTTTAATATCTGTGTTTAATTGGTTTATAGATAAATAATTAGTTATAAATTATTGTACTTTGCACTAACTATAATTTTTGATTAAAATGTATAAGTATTTTTAGTTTTTAATGAATATTAATGTGAGCACAGCTATTTTTTGTATGTGAGCATAGTTTAATTTTTCTATGTATGCACATATGTATATTTTAATTTTTAATTTTGGATTTTTTATTTTTATATTTATTTTAATTTAAATAGAATTTAAGCTTGATTAGGAGGGAATGTAGTTTTTTTTTTTTTGTTTGAATTTTGTCATTGATTGGGTAGATATTCTGTGTTAGATTTTGTGACCAATCAGGGGGGTTTTGTTAAATTTTTAATCTTTTACCAAATCTGTAATTTTTGATTATCGCCATTTTACTGTGTATTTTTTTTTCTTTCTGATGAAAACCAGTCCTCTGGTTGAAATATAATATTATTTATTGGATTTATAAGTCTTTTTTTTGTTTTTATATGTATTTCCTTTGGTTAGTTTGTTATATATATATATATATATATATATATATATATATATATATATATATATATATATATATATATATATATATATATATATATATATATATATATATATATATATAAATATAAATTGGAATATATATATATTTTCCAATTAAAATAAGTGTTATAATAATTCAGCTTATTAATAATTTTGTTACAATTATTCTAGTATTTTGTTTTAAAGCAAATTTATATGCAATAGTAATATTCTATCATTTGTCAATAGATTTTCTTATTTAATAACATAATGCATGTTTTTTAAATTTTGTATTATTTTTATTAGACTTCTGTATTTTTTCCTCTTTGGGATTTTGCCAATTATTCTATTGCTATGAAAATTTATGGTACTTCTGCTCTCCTGTATTCAACAATTTCTGATTGTTTAATGTTCGATTTGAACAACATAAACTGATAATCTTCTGACTTTTACTCTTTTTTTACATAAATTATATTCAAAAGAAGGTAGTTTTAAATATTTTTCTTAAAAAATTGTTTAATTTTTGCAAGATTCTGAAATTGTTGTTGTTTTTTTTTAATTTTAAATATGAGTGGATTTTATCAAATTCATTATGTACAAATGCTTTTTCAAGGACAACATTATTATTGTGTAATACAATGTGGGGTTTTATGATTAAATTCTTTTATTATTCAATTATTTCAAAGAAAGTTTCAATTAATTTTCAAAATATTTGGAGAATTTATTAAATTCAAGTCTATTTTTTTTTTACATTATCAATATTTTTTAAAAATTACTTGCTTATTTTGTACTACTTTGTATTTTTTAATAAGTATATATTAATACATTTTACAGGCTTAAACCTGCATTTATATATGTAATATATGCGGGGTTCGAAATCAGAAGTATATAGTAAAAGTCAAAATAAAAGTCATAGATCAATTCATAGATCACATGACCCTATCTCTTAAGCTTGTAAGTTATGAACAGTGAGGATTACAAGCTTTATGATAAATGCTTAGCCAGAGCCAGCACTTAAAATATCTCTGTCAGGAACCCCTCCCCAAACCCCTGACCATGCTAAGTGCTTAGCTTTGGGTTGGTATTTTTAGATCTGGTGTCTGAACCTACCTGACACCTCTCTGAGGAGTGCCAAAGCACGAAACCATGGTCAGGGGTTTGGGGAGGGGTTCTTGACAGAGATATTTTAAGTGCTGTTTCTGGCTAAGCATTTATCATAAAGCTTGTAGAGGAATTGGCAATCCTCACTGTTTATATAGTAAAAGTGTTTCTTAGTAAATCTTGCCAACAGTGCATTGTTGTATTATGTAAAGATAAAATCGAATTTTAATATTTAAAATTTTTCTTAATAGTTAATTATTTGTTATTACATTATTCTATTGTAACATCAACTGTCATATTAAAAAGACTAGATATATTGAACATCACTAAAACGTTCACCTATTGTTGCTCGAATTTCAAATTAATTTAATGTTCTTGATTTTCAAAACGGGTTCACTTAAATTTTCTTTAATTAATAAAAGACAATTTTGATTATTAACTCTAAAGTTTTTAATATTTTTTTGTTTTTAAATTTCTAAGATATTTTAATTTTTAATTTTTTGTATTTTTTTCTTTTTATAATTTTATAATCTATTTTAACTCAGATATTTTTTTTTTGGTTGTAAAAATAAATTTTTATACCATAAAATTTTAAGGGACTATATTTTCATTTGTAATAAAAATAAAAGTTTTGGTTTGATTAAATTTAGTAAATAATTTACGATTATATTTCTAAATTTAGCACAGGTTGTAAATAATATGTTTTTATGTTAAAAATCACATTAAAATTATGTAATTAATTTAAATTAAATATAGAATACCCACCCACGTTCTATGAATGCGATCTCATACACCAAGAAAAGTGCAGTGTCAGAATTTAGAAATAGTGAGCTACTTTTTTATTTTTATTTTAGGCTCAAACATTGTGAAGCAAATTATAAAAAACACATTAAAATTACAATCGTTGAAGTCATGAAAATATTCTCTACAAACGATTATACATAGTTTACATTTAAAATGAAAGGCGTAGCATTGATGTAAATATCAGTCACTACATTTTTATAGTTGCATAGTTATAACTGGCAGTGGATTTCTTTATATATATGTACACACACCTTAAACACTTGTAATATATGGAATATTACACACACATCTATCTAACTGCCATTACCAAAAAAACTAACGCGTGGCAGCATATTTTTAAAACTTAATAAATTTCTTCTAATTAGATAGACACACACATATTCTTATAAATTTACTTTTAAGTAAATTAGCTATAAATAAAAGTTAATAAATTAATAATGATAAATAAATAAAGAATTAGATGAAACTATTGAAGCAATAGATCCTTTGGGTGATATTTTAACTTTGTTTAATGTGAAATGTAAAGGTAGCCTTAATGCCTAGGGATAAGTCTCATTTTTAGTTTATTACATTTTGTTTTCTTCCTAAAGTCTTTAAGCAAAGACCTTTCTAATCAAAAGGCTGTCTTGTTAACTGGAGTTTATTTACTACAATCTTTTTTCTTTTTAACAATTAAAACCATCTGCTGCCTTCATTAATGTTTGACTGACTTTGCACTCCTGTTTCATCTTTAAAAGAGTAACTGACAAGAGTTTAAACGCCTCATAATAGACTTCATTTACCAAATTAAAAAATAAGTACAATATTTACAATTTGAGTGAAAATTGTGCTTAACGGCTATTACTATATAATTTTAATAATCTCATTAATTATGAGGCTTACCATGATTCTGACTTGAGAGTTATTAAAACTTATAATTCAAACCCAAAATTCATTTTATAAACATTTGATTATATGAAATTTTGGTTGTTCTTATAACATCATATATATATATATATGTTTTTAATAGCTTTAAAGATCTTATCTAATTTAAATTCGCACTTATGTTTATAATAATATCAGTTATACTTAACAACTTGCATCCTATTAGACAAGAGTATTTCATTTTATCTAAGATTCGTGAATCAGATTTGGATTTTTTAAACGATATATAGCGCAGTTGTAACTGTAACAGTTGCTAGTATTAATATATTGACGTAATATGTATGCGCTTCACGTATATAATTTAAAAATATTCGTTAGAAATTTTTGAATTAAAGATTTTTAACATTTTGCTAGGCAAAAGTATATATATATAAGTTATATGCACAAAAAAAATATTAGTTCTCATTAAATCTAAATCGATTTAAATAATTTAAAACAAAATAGTTTATCAATTAACAATTGTAGAGGTATTTTATAATTAGGTGGGTGGACATGACATTATTTTTATACAAATAACTAAATTCTAGGTACACTCATAGGGTAATTAGTAGAAAAATATCGTATGTGGTTTGGCCAAAACGTTATCTTTTATTTTGCTAAAAACTCTTTTCAAAGATAATTTTTAAAAATCTGTAGTTGGTCAATATGCGGATAGACCACAGCACAGTATAAAACTAATCTGAAACCAATGGATGGATTTTGAAATTGGACCACAATGAAAACTGACAAGGCAGCTCAGTGAACTATAAATAGGGGTCTCTCAGAAGATCAAATTATTATTCTTCATTCATTCATTCTTTTTTGACTGTCAGAAGCAGTGTTAAAATATAATGTCAGAATACAGAAGCCTGCTGTCTGCTTTGTCCAAGCTGGGACAGTGGATTCTTAGTTCTATCATGAAGTAGAGCAGTTGTCAAAATATATTAAACAATCATTACATTGATTGTTGTGTCCAACTATATGTAATCTGTATGACTTCTAATTTCAAAAGTGTCTATAGCTTTGGAAATGAGACCAGCCATCATTCAGCGATAAAAACACTGTCAAGTGCTGCACATTTAATAAAATAGAAATGCATATTAGTGGTGACTGTATCAATCAACAAGAATGATCTCAGAAGCTTTACAGAATACCAGACATAGTTATATTATACCTACTATACCTTAAAAAGTCTACAGGTACATGAATTCAGAACTTGAAGTATTAAGAATGAAAAGGGTAATTTGTATGAACTTTAATTATATACTATTATAACTTTATTTCACTAACAAAAGATATTTAATCTCCTATATTTGTATATTTCATTTACACTGAAATTTAATTCTGCTTTATTTTATATATATCAGACTGGAAAATGATTTGCTTAATTTATTAACCTTTTAACCGCTAATTATATTATTGGTTATATGAGGTAAAAATCAAATCTTTTAATTGGCCAACTCACAAACTGAAGACAAAGCCTATTGTTAAAACATATTCGCCTATAATATTAAATTCAACTCAGATACGTTTATAAAAAGTATATTACTAATTTTTCAGGTTATGAAGAGAACGAAAGTTCTTTCAAAAATAAATTGCTATTTATTTATTCTAAAATATTCAATTTCGGCAACATAAAAGCTATAATATAAACAAAAAGGTTGACTTTTACATTATAGAAAAGTAAATATTTCTTTTTACTAAATCTTAAATATTTTTACTAAAATCTTCAATATTTTTTGAAAATAATTTTGTTTTTTTAGTATTCTCTCTGAAAATAATTTGTATGATCTCAAAATATACTTTTATAATACTTTAAATCATATTCAAAATGAAAATCTCAGCGTTTTTCTTTATTTTCTTTGATCAGGCGGTTTCTTTGTTCTTTCCAGCCAATCAGAATGTCTTTTTCGGCTGAGAGGATGCTAACAACCAATCACAACTTATGTTCTTTCTTTGTTTAGATTTAAATGTGTTTTTTTTTATTTTTTACTTGTAAAATAATTCGGAAGAGGGCACCATCTTACAGAACTTTTAAAAACCTATTCAATACCTGTCAAACGAATATTTTAGCATAAGAACTGGCAGAGTTAGAGTGACATCAGATGTCGACGAGGAGCCTCGTAAGAGGCGGGAAAAGGGTTAAATATTCCAAAGTTCAAACAGTGTAACATTAAAAACAATATTTATAACAAAACAAGTAACCAGCTATTGCAAACCCTTACCATTCATTAAAACTTTCTTTAATATTATTTTGTTAATTATTTTAAAGTAAAAGTTAATAATGATCATTCCCACTAGTTTTCAGTGTACTAAGATTTAGAATAACAATTTGACCATTAATGTAAATAATGCAAATTAATGGTCTCTGGATAAAATGAATGGCTGCATAGCCAGATTAAATTAACAAAGATTGTTTTTCATAGTTATAAAAGTTTCCAGTTTTAAGCAAAATATTCTTACAGGTTTAGGATAGGCAGGCATTGGAAAGAGTATTTATGTGTATTAAATTTTCTTGAGCTAAAGTACTATTACTTTAGGTGATTTTATTTTTATATATATTTATTTTTCAGAAATTAATGTCATGAAGATGCTTTTCCCTGCCACTCACACTCAGCAACTTAGTTTGAGTAGTATATATTCAGTAGACATACATTCCTACTATATATTTATTTGGTAGATGCACATTTCTATTGTACATCATATGTTTTCTATACTCTTTGATTGTTCATAAATAAGTGCAATATAAATGTTGTGCCTGCCATTTATGCTTTTTATTATTATTATTATTATTATTATTTACTAGGTACTCATTCCTATTAATTATTTTGTAAGTTTCAGTTACTAATGCAACTAGATGTGTGATTCTTCCTGGGGAATTTGGTGATATTATTTGATTAGTATTAACCAGATGTTAAAGAAGATCTGACTCGTGTGATATTTAGTTTCACTTATTTGAGTTGCTCAGTATTCGTTTTCCAAGCACTATATCCTAAAAGATTTATGATAGGCTAGTTCTTTTAATAGTATAGTTTATTAAATGATTTTTAGCTGTCTTAAATCTGGTAAGATTAATAAGTCTTAAAACTGAATTATATTAATAGATTTTAGTTATATTTATAGTTTGTCTATGTAGTAACTCTTTACTTGCTCAGAAACAATGAAAATGCATAAGACTGTATGTAGTTTTTGCATAATAAAGCAATGAATATCTACTAATATTAATTTTTCATCAAACTAGCTAGGGTATAATAAAACCATGGATTATTAAGTGTTGTCATTCTAAAATCAATCCCAGGTAAAAGACCAATAGACTGGGTTTTCTGAAGATTTCTGTTAATTGTTATTATTTCTTTTGTAATTATATATATATATATATATATATATATATATATATATATATATATATATATATAAACATAAACTATAATTTCTCATTATTCTAATATTTGTTGATTATTCCAACTTATAATGGTAATTAAAATGTAAGAATTTTATACACTAGGTGGCAATTGTCATAGAAGATTCACCTCATTTAAGCTCCAGAAAATCACCAAAATTTATAAAGAGGGAGGAGAGTGGAAAGGGGAATTCGAGTATCAGAGTTAAGATAAATATCCTTACTTACCTTTTAATTGATGAGAAGTGAAGAAGCTGAATCTGCAGTTTGCAAGAATAAATTTAACTATGATATCATATCCAATATGACCATTAGCAATAATGATAACCCTCAAAGAAATGAATCAGAAAATTTTGCAAAGGTTATGAAAACTGTTTTAAATGATGAATATAGCAAAATTTCACCTCCCATTGATAAAAAAAATAACCCAAAAAAGGTTTCAATGATAATTTAATCAAAATTAATCAGAATCTGCATTTCAAAATTTCTGCAGGGATTTTGAAACTGTTAGAGTCCGATAAAATAGTTTCCACTGCTAAAATTTCAGAAAATAGAAAAACCATTGATATCTCACACAAAAAAGCTAATTCTAGAGATATATACATGGAAAAAAATACTACTAACCTGTTTTATACACAGGAAGAGATAAACAAACAATCCAATTTTAAAAGTAAACCAAAATTTAAAAAAAATTATGAATAATAGCAACAATCTCACTAAAAGTTTAGATAACACACAAAATAAATGGCATTTCTAGATATATAAACATGAATAAAAATATCACTAACTAATCCTACATACAGGAAGGAACTAACAAACAAATTATTTTTAAAAAAATGTCAACATATGCAAACATTGCAAATAATAATAATGATCTAAAAAAGTTAGAAAATAACAACTAGAAGGAATTCAAGACTCTTTGATTAACCCAATGGACAACAATATAGATGAGATATATAATTATTCACAAAAGTCATCAAAAAATCAGTATATCAACAAAATGAATTACACTGAAGAAGAATACCAGTAATTAAATAAGAATTTTAACGAACAGTACTAGACTTGCTTTATAGATCCTTTATGAACTACCCCAATGATAAGACATCAATTTTTGCTATTATAAATAATAGGTGCTCATTATTTCTGATAGACCACTTCTACACCTTGATCAAAAAAAAGAATCTAGGAGAGGAAATACACAAAGTCCTTATTCACCCAAATGACCATTATCTAGCGATTGAATTCAAATCTTGGAGAGAGAAAAACAACTTTAAAAATAGCATTAGTTATGATTGAAGATAAATTCCTCAGCATTAGGATGATTGAAATATAAATTCATCTGCTCCATTAACATTAACCAAACTGTTATGCTATTAGGAAGAGTAAGAAATTGTCTAATCAATTTTTAAAAAAAAGACAATATTGGGAAAAGTTTGGGATAACCAACTTTTGCTACCTTTTGAAACATAGGATTTGGAAATCAGTGCTCTCCAACACAGTCTCATTCTTCTTTACATAGAAAGTTGGAATCAATGACAGATATTCCAACCATCATTTTACTTTACAGATCACCAATGGTCCTGTCCTTTCAGTGAGTACAACACCAGTATTTTTATTGTTTACAGAGGATTCATCTGATCAGAGTTTGTAGAGCAAGAATATATGGTCTCTGTGGTGATAAAAAGAATAGAGTACATAACTGACAAAAAGGACAGGAGGTTCAAACAACTCCTCATTGATATTGCCATACAATAAAGAAATAAAACCAGTCCAAACAGATTTAATTCAAACTATTAAGAGGTAAGTGATCTGTGAAGGTAACAATGAGTATATCTATAGGATTAAAAGTAATTGGCTCAAAATTAATTAGCAAAGAAATCAATAAATCTTTGGAGCAGAATGACAAGTATTTAGAAGCAAATAATAAAACTAATGAAAATTTAAACAAGATAAATACAGCAGGTTTAGACAGTGGAAAGTATGATGAGATAGAGCAAGATTCAGATGCAGCAGTAATGGGAGAAATAATTGAAGAAATACAAGAAAATAGTGATGTGGATTCAAGTACTAATGCAGAAAAAAAGGAAAACAACACTCAGAAGAAGGAAGCAGACCTTCCCTCTCTTAAAAGGTGAATAAATGGAAAAAAGAGGGTCAAAGGGAAGCAAGAATGGTTAACAGACATCTGAAAAAGTGAGCAAGAAATTAGAAAAAAGTGGTAGTGGGAAAACAAAATAAATCAAAGCAGCAACAGCAAAAGAAGGGAAAAACCCAGAGAACTTGAAGAAATCAAGCAAATCTATTTCTGATGATGATGAAATGCAGGAGTACAAGGCATGAAATCAAACCAAAACAGAACAGAAATAAGATGGACAAAAAAAAACAACTTTGAAAACAACTGAAGCTAAGTAAAAAAAAGTACAAAAGCAAAGGATCAAGCAAGTCTAAAATTTGATCAGGGACCTTTAGACGAAATTGCACTTACAAAAGATTAATCAAAATAAACCAGATGACCCATCTGTTGAATCTACAAAACCCAAAAGAACAGCCCAGGAAAACAAAAGGCTAGACATTAAAAGAGATGCTGGAGGGCATCTTTTTAAAAAGAAAATAATGATTTCAATCCTCAGGAGTTAGAAATAAATGTGAATAAGTGTTTTTAAAAATTATGGGAATCAATGTAAGAGAACTTAATTCACTAAATAGAGTTTATGCAATTAATGACTGGATTAAGAAAAATTCAACCAATGTTCTTTTAATGGGAGAAACACAATTCCACTGGGTTCCGTCATAATATCAAAGAAATGCTGGGGAAGTTGGGTTAATGCAAATTAGCAATTGGACAGACCACATCTAGTGGGGTGGGTCTATTGATTAACAAATAATTCACTTCAGACAATTTCATAATCCTGTTCATAGATCGTAATATAATTACCATTAACATCAACTATGGCAGATTTCCACTAAACATCATTTACATCTATGCACAGAATTTAATTACAGTATTTTATAGACTAATCCATGTTATAAATATGTCTCTTGCATCCAATTCATCCCCTTCAGTATGCATGGTGACTTTAATTTAAAATATGATACTTTCAATAAGAAATTTTTATACTTATTGAACAGAAAACTGATGAGTAGGGAGGGTTTCTTTCCCCCAGATTCATGCTCCTTCTACACCTGCAAATACAGCTCACTCATAGACATATTCGACTACACACCAGAGATCCATTTTCTAATTGAAGTGGCCCTTGAGTTGGAGGCATTTTCAGACCACATGGCGCTAGTAGTGAAAATTAGGATGGTGGAGGAGTGGAGTGGATTCTGACAAGACTGTGGTAGAACCTTGAAAATGTTAACTATTGTGGGCATGACAGAGGCTAACATATCAGAAACCTACATTTATTTTAATAAGATAAATATCCCATCTATCCCAATAGAGGAGGCCTGGTTTTCACTCATTGGAATTCTCCAATCATTGATTGCCCACCACTCTCAAAGATTGAAAAGTTAACTACACTCCTAAGAGAACTAGATCATATAGTGGATCAGTTGAAAATGACACCATCAATATGGCTAGCATTGATAAAGTTATCAGACTTAAATTATAATACAAATTTAAAAAAAATCCCTTGTGGAATACATATCTGTCAAGAGGGCAAAGATTTACATCACAGCACAAAACTTCTGGACAAGAAAATATCTTAGATGGGTGCTGGGGGCAGTGAATAAGCAGGTGACACCAATGGCCATAATGACAGAAGGGAGAACTTATACAGGAACACTGATGCTTGAGAGAATTCAAAAGTACTTTCAAAAGAACTTGCAGAAATCAGGCATGGATGGGGAGGCTGCATGGGGATCCTGCAGAGATTGAATAGATCATGGGATAATGAAGTTGGTGTTGAAGAACAAGTTGATGTCACTCTCCTTACCAGGTTCATCTGGGGTTTATGGGATCCTCAAGGTTTCTCTTCATGTATCTCGGTCAATTTTCCATTTCTATTATGTTGAACATGATTAACTTCCTGAAAAATGGACAAAGGAGCTGACCTATATTCCATTGCTGTTGTACCTTTTCTTAAAAAAACCACCAACAGAACTATCCAGTCTAAGGTACATTTTGATGACCCCTGTGCTAATCAAAATTATCGAATCTGTGATTAAGGACAATACTCAAGGGAAAATTCTACAATTTAATTCTGACTCAATTCACAAAAAAGAGAACATCAATGATTAACACAATGGGCCAGGTAAAGCTATTGGTCAACCATATAAGATTGGGAAAAAATCAAAGCCTATCACAATATAGCTGGATATTGCAGCCGATTTTGTCTCAGTCAGGACTGACAAACTTTTGGAGGTACTGGACAAGTACTTCACCTCAGTTGCATATATCTAAATAATGGACCTATTGAGGAACCAAAAGATCTTTATCACCTTGAATGGTAAAATAGCTTTTGCCTTCAAACCTTCACTCTTGGTTCCACAGGGTTCATCCCTAAGCGCCCTATGCTTTGTAGCATATATTAACCCCCACTTGATAGGCATAGAGTGAAGGCTCGCTGGTACTTACATCCATAAGATTTAAAAAAACAATTAATGTAATAGCATATATGGATGACATATTAATAATTTTGCCAACGATCAAATCTCTAAACCTGCTGTGTAAAATACTGGACAAATACACAGCTGATTACAGACTCATCTTTAATATTCATAAATCACTGGCCTGGAAAATTGCTACTGGAAAGAAAGTTACAGCCAAATTTATAACAAAACCCCAAAAATTTCTCAGCTTTGCCATATCCAGGTCACCAACAGTAATGACAAAAGAAATACAAAATGCAATATTGGAATCAACAGAAAGATTAACCAACTCATTCTCCAAATTTTACCTTTTCTTCCAAAATATTTACAAAGTTCACTTACTTCCTCCACATAATAAAGCTGAATAAAAACTTTATAACCAAAATTAACTCTATGTGTTCCAGGATACTTTGGGGTAGAGAAGTGGTGGCCATAAGTTTATGTATAATACAACAGCCTAAGAAACTTAATGATATCTCTTTACATTCAATCCCAGCCATTTATGCCCAAAAGGCCTATAATCTAATTGTTAATTGAGCACTAATATATGGGCATCATGAGATCATGAAAATTGTCTTGCCTACTGACCAGACACCACAAAGGAGGATTGGATGATAAAGCTGAATGAATATCTAAGGAACTAGAACAACTAGCATTCACAAATATGCTCCAACTATGGAAAGTTTATCAGTGGTTGAATCCAGAGTTACAATGTTTGCCAAGTAAACTAAATCTAACTAACAATAGACTCTTACCAAGAACTAAATTCTGGGCATTGGAGCCCAAATTCATTTTGGTAATCAAATTAAATCATGATGCTTTGCCCAACCAATTGGTTTCTTGTATATAAAAGAGGTTTCAAAAAACTCGACTCTATATGCCAATCATATGGGTGAGAAGATGAGACAATTGAACACCTAACTGGAGCATGTGCATGATTTAACAAAGTCAGAAAATTCATCCATGACTGCTCCCAAATAGGAGTAAATTGTATCACCTCAATAAGAGACTGTATAAATTAAACAATTTTTGAACTGATCACAATTGCAATCTTCACTGTATTCTCATTCTGGAAAATCAGATGTAAGATAGTTATTGGGAAATAAGAATCAGAAGTAGTTCAATTGTTTTGTAACAGCTTGGAAAAAATCAAGAAAAGGGATGAAATCTATTCATCAAAAAATGTTCAAAGACACATGGTCATACTTGAACACTGCACTCTTGGACTAATATACTCTGGCCTTCATTGATTGTCTTAATTCATAATTACAACTCTCAATAGAATAAAAGATGCTAGACCTTGTTTAATGATTAATTATATGTAAAAGTTTTCAATATAAATAAATGTATATTATTAAAAGTAAAATGTAAGAATTTCTTGCAGCTAACTGAGTCTAGTGAGATATAAAAAGAAAAATTTTTGAACACATGATGTCAGAAAGTGTAGTTGCATGTAAATTACTTTGGGTGATTTTTCATGTTATCTGTGCATTTTAGACCATTGCAGCATTTTTTACATGAGTGGTGCACCAACATGGAACTCAATGTATAACGATGCACTCCTGAAATAAAAAATGCCAATTTCGATTGTATATTGAGTGAAAAATTCTTAACAGATTTTAATGCTAAAATATAATGAATAAGTTTATTTTTCATTCAACATATTAAAGTGGAGAAGAGAGAGATTTTTTGTTTATTAAAAGAGCAAGAAGTAATACAAGTTTATTTTAAAATTAGTTCAAAATCTGTGATTGATTGCAAAAAATAAATAATAATAGTAAATATATTTTATCAGTAAGAAAGTTTTATTTGACAGTTTATTGCTTGTGATTAGGTAAAAAATATATACATGGTTGAAAAAAAAAATCAAATCAAAATATAAACTGTATGATGTCTGGTGTCATGAAGCTAATTTTTTCTCTATTGACTACTAATAAAATCTCTCTCTCTCTCTCTCTCTTATATATATATATATATATATATATATATATATATATATATATATATATATATATATATATATATATATATATATATATATATATATATAAACATTACAAGCATAAAGCTAAACTAGTCAATATAAAATCAAAACTACCCCAAATCTAAAATTAAACCAGACCAGAATAAAAATAATATTAAAACACAACCTAAGGTTTCCAAAACCTTTTCTTGAGTCCGAAATCATTCCAAATTCTTAAAGACTTAATATACCAAGATAAATAAAGTTAAGCAGATCGGAATATGTCATTATATTTTAGTTTAATGATAATTATTTATAGAGTTGAAAACTTAAGACTAAACATTCACCTTTGGTAAAAAAAAAAAATGAATTTATTCCCAAACCATTAACTTTGATTGACATTATTCCATTCCATTTAGTTAAATTGTCTAAGTAATAAATCTTAAGTTATATTATTGTGTTGTCATGGATGATGGAAGGACACAAAAAGCACCTTGTCTTTTTATTATTCTGACTGAGATTCTGAAAAAAAAAAAAGGCTGTGTTATTCAAAATTATACGTGCATTATTGATAAATTATCATCTCTTTAAATAATATAGCTGTGGATATGAGAGATGAAGACACATTGAATTTAAGTAAAATAAATGTTTCCTATAGCCGAAGCCAGAATGTACAGTCATATGCGACAACTGCACAGAGCATTTCCTTACATGAAACAAAGGACCCTGAGATTAATATTATCATAATTATTCTTTAAATTAATAAAGTGAGTCAATTATTGTTGTTATTACAATCGTGGCATGGCTTAAGAGAATTGAATGTACAATTGTATTATGTAAAGTATTTCGATCATATTGGAAAATTAATGGATATGTTGCTTTATTTTGGTTGCCTTAACAACAACCTGAAGAAAATTAGTGTCACAAAGTGCAGAGCATAAACTAAACTAATAAAAATATTAGAAATAAATAATAAATTCCTAACAAAATAAATAATGTATAAAATAGTAATGGGTTAGAAATGGCTGCCCAACTACAGGGGCCATCGATGGCTATAGCTGGCCACGAGGAATTTAGTAGACTTTTCTTGAAGTCAATATTAATATTGTTTGCACTTGAATGGATTAGTTATTCATTGATTAAAAATATTTGCCAATAATGAATTGTTTTAGCCATAAGATATTATGTGAATATCTATTATATGATCTAATCTTTTGCCACTACGAAAAATAAATAATTAAGTTGTCAGTTTAGGATGTTGTGGCTGTAGGCAATTCCATAAAACACTGTAATGATTTTATCATTTATGATGATCTGTTTGTCTGGTCTTGTGATTGGCACTTATGCTATATTACATAATATCTAATGATATTTATATGGACTAAGAAGCATGTGGAAAAAAATGGTACATTTAGTAGTTAATGTTGAGCTTTAAAGATATTAAATGTCAGAGCCTAGTTTTTTGTAGATTGTTTTTGATAGGAGAGGCATGGAGGCAGGATGTCTTGTCAATAATTTCTTATCGATAAATTTATTAATAGTTCATTGCTAATATTTCAGTACTGTTAAATACTAAAAGAGTTAGAATTTTAATATGAGTGAAAACAAAGATTTTTAATATGAGTGAAAACAAAGATAATCATAGTATTTCTGAGGATTTGGGAGGATCCCAAGAATTACAATCCCCTGATACACAGACTCCATATTTTAGTGTACAATTAAAAGAGGAAGGGGAAGATTTGGATATAGCTAACCCAGAAGAAGCCACAATAATAAAGGGAAAACATGAAAATGAGCCAGATCAATTAATGAGAAATACATTGGAGGAATTCTTGAAAAAATTAGAAAAATCGGAAGAGCGAATTGTAAAGTCAGATACAAAACTCAAATAGCGAATTCAAAAGTGAATTAAAAAGTCAGATCCAAAACTCAAATAGTAAATTAGAACAATCAAATAGTGAATTAAAAAGTCAGATCCAAAACTCAAATAGTAAATTAGAACAATCAAATAGTGAATTAAAAAGTCAGATCCTAAAACTCAAATAGTAAATTAGAACAATCAAATAGTGAATTAAAAAGTCAGATCCAAAACTCAAATAGTAAATTAGGAACAATCAAATAGTGAATTTGAAAAAGTCAGATCCTAAAACTCAAATTGGTAAATTAGAACAATCAAATAGTGAATTAAAAGTGGATACAAAATTTAATGTTATTAAATTAGAGAATCAAATGCAGTGAGATCAAAGAGACATCTCCAAATCAAGTTACAGAGATAAAAGGACTTAGGGAAGATTTGAGAGTATTCATGGTAGAATCAAAACTGGTACCTCTGAAAAGTTGGAAACAAAGAAGAATAGGAAAGAGATCAAACAAATTCTGAAAGGGCAGAAGAAAATATGATTGAGGCTATCAGGACTTTAGAAGTCAATATATTGTATTAAACAATGAAGTACAAGGCTTAAAAATTATCAAAAGAAACAGTAGTATTTAAAGAGAAGTTCCAGGATAGAGTTGAATCTATTAGGAGAATTAGGCAGTCTTTAAATAAAGTTAGTAATTTGAAAAGAGGAAGTTAAAAATATAACTCCTTTTGTGAATGTGAGTGAAAGGATGTCAGAGCCAGATTACCAGATTAATAGCTAAACTAGGGAAATAAGAGTTGACCCAATGTGAGATTAGTAAAAATCTAGAAAGTGAGCTAAGTCAAGTTATGGGAAAAAGTAGAAAATTTTAATGACATTATAATAAAGCTGTACACAGCTATTACATAATAATCTCCAAGATGAAATAGGGGAATTAATGACTCAGTGTGAGAGTAAAGTCTATCAAAGGGTTAAGAAGATAAATTCGGATGGAAGTAAAGATGAAACTATTAACCAATTGGAACAACAGATTAAACACTTAAATGTAGGCCTAAAAGATAGTTCAAAGAGAGAATAGACTGTGAATAGCAGAAATAAGTTAGAATTAGAGAGTCGAATGCAAGCTATAGACTATAAACAGGATCATTTTACAAAAAAGGAAAAAAGTTGTTCAAAGTAAAGGTTTATCTGAAACTCAAGTAAAGGAAGCTCAAATAATATGGTCATAACAGCAAATATATCTACAGAGTTACATACGGTAATTAATCCATTAAAATCAATATACGATCCATTAAATGGGCTAAGTAAGTCATGCTAGATCTAGCCAGAAGTAATAGCTCCATGGCCTTAAATTCTAAAAATAAAAATTTTTGAAATTGAATATCTGGAGAATCCACATGGTATCTCCCAGAATCTGGAAAGTTATTCACACTATGTGTTTATCTGAGATAGAAAAGATTGCTGTTATACTTCTTCATTTGTGTGCAGCATCTAAAGACTGGTGGCAATCATTATTTATTAAACCAGAAACATATGGAGACTTCAAATATCTTATGTTAGCCAGTTTTTGGGGGGAAGACCGCCAAAATAACCTGAGATATCAGATATCTCAGGAAAGATATCATGTAAGTAAGGGTAGTTATACTCAGTTTTTTCAGGAGTCAGGCCGTCAGGTGAAAACCTTGACAGCTTATCCTTTATCTGAGACACAAATTGTGCGAATAATTAATATAATCTGCACGAGGCTGTACTCAGGCAGATCTTGATTGCGTGAACATACCATAGAAGAGGTAGTAGAAATTTTGGGTTCGTTAGAGACCACGATAGGAATATTGATAATAGAATTAGGGTAAATAGAGTCACCCATCCGATGGTGAGTAATATCAATTTTGCAGATAGGTCACATATGGGAAGAAGGAAGTTAGTTAGAGAAAGAGTATTATAGGACAGTCCTATGGTAGACAGAATAACTACCTCAGCTGACCACTTGGTTAAAAGAAGTAGGGAATTCTGAATGAAAATCAACTGTACCTACTGTTGCTAGTATCTAACAATACAAAGAAAATATAAAAAGGTAGTAAAGAAATGGCAGGCATTAAATTAAAAAAGGACCTGTAGGAATGTTCATTCTCACTCCAGGGCCTATTTTTTAAACCTACTCACAGGGGAACAGCAAGTGTTAGTTCATCATGTATACAGATACTGACATTGATTGTGGAACCTGGCAAAATGTCTGAGGCACCTATATTTGCCACAGCTATCATGATAAAGGAGATTATCATTTTCAGATTGTTATCCTTGCCTTAATTAGTTCAAAACAGATCAAGAAAGCTGCCAAACGTGAAAGAAACTTACTTGAAAATTATAGATATTTATTAATTCTATTCCAATTTTACCAACTGAGGTATTAAGAATGTATGTACCAATGGAAAAGAAGACTAAGTTATCTAATAGATAGGTTTTTATTACATTAGAAATTAATTTGTGCCAAATTTGAGCATGTCTTTTTAATCTTGTAATTTGGTCATGACTATAATTGGTTTGGTTTCAGCTCTAAATAATTATTATATTAATTACAGAAGATGAAACTTTTGGATGTAAGAAATTTGCCCCTCTTTTTGATAAATTACGCTAACGTAGTCAGATGAATCACGTTGTTATTGCCAGAGATAACAGTTGATGTCATCTTTCAAATTAAGTTAGGAAGCGGTTCATGTATTATTGACACAGAATACTATAAACCATTTTCCAGTTGTTGTTCAAATGTAGTTTTCGTGTTTTCTTCCAAAATATATTATTAAAAAGGTATGTCCACAAAGTCAATTTGAGAGATAATGAGCCTTTCCAGCAGCGTACTTATCCTATTCATATCAATACCAGGAAGAGGTTCAACAGCAGATTAATAAGGTAAGTTGACTGGCGTGTTAAGCCCAGCCGCCGTCTTATGTTAGAATCAAAACGTAGTCAAAAGAAAAGATGGATCCATTAAATCATAATCTAAGGCTTCCCTTGCACTTAACCAACCTGCTGCCACGAGCATACGACATACCATCACCTATTCAGGAATTAATTACGCGGCGAGGTTAAAGGAAAGCATATTATCCCATTTGATTTGCTGCACAGCTATTGGCACAAATCCCACTCACAAAAGCGATCAAAAGTATCGTGTTCATTCACCAGGACTGATATATTTTCAAAGGATGCCTTTGGTTTTCTGCAATCTAATAATAGAGTTTGGCATATCAATCTTCACATTCAGGTCTTCTTGCTGCAAAAAGAACTGAAAAATTTGTTGAATTCTGTATAAAGTAAATGTTGTCATTGCTTCAGAAAATTTAAATGATCATTTACAGCATCTTAGCATGTTTCATGGTGTTTCAGATAACAATAAAAGTCTCAGCTTAAAAATATGTTTTAGTATACCGAGAAATCTTTTCAGTCCAGAACTGGAGTTCTGTATTCTGTGAGGTCAAACCTCACCCAGACAAAATTGCCGCCATTCAAAGGTTTCCCGGAGTCTAAAACCAGAAGCACTTGAGATCGTTTTTGGGACTGTGTAATTCTCATCCACAGGTTTTATAAAAAATTTCCCATATGATACTGTGCACTTATCTGTTTTTTTTTTTATTAAAAAAGTGTGAAAAGTGGAGGTGGACCCGAGGAACATGCAAGGGAATTTCAAATTGTTTAAAGATAACTTGCTAAAACATGATAATTTTAGCTATCCACGGTTTAAATAAAGGGTTCTATTTGCAAACACGAGCAGTCGTGGGGTTCGGTTTAGAGTGATTCTATACCAATTTAATGAGAAGGCAAGAACTTATAGTGTTATATTTCTGTGAGCCGGCGTTGTAAGGGGAGAGCGGAACCTTTATACCTCCTACAGCAGAGAGCTATCTAGCATGGCAGGGAGTTTCAAAAACTTAGCTAGCTTTGGTGGGATCCAAAGTATATAGCGATTAACTTTGATCGTCATGGTTTAGGGTTTGTGTATAAGGCTTACCTTAATAATGAAAGATTAATCAGATGGAGCCTCTATCTCCTTCAGTATCGGTATGAAATCCTTATATTGTTCAGGACAGGTTAGTGTCATTCGCAGATATTGCTTAGCCACAATCCTGTTTCTGTTAATTATCAGAACCCCAGTACTGAAAAATATAATTATTTGTAATATGTCTAGTTTGTTAGAGGAAAGAAATAGTTAGAGGAATTATACAAATTTTAGAATTACCACAAGCACAGGATGCTAGGCTGGAGAGAATAGTTCACTTCTTATCAGATCCAGCTAAATTAGATCAGAAAAGTACATATGCTGATAGAATTAAGGGGTATAGGTTTAAAGATAGAATTTTAATGAAGAAATTAAAGGGGAGATGAAAATTCTTGGAGAGTGATTATTCCTTTATGTTTAGTCAATAAACTCATAGATTATGTTCACACCCAATATGGACATTATCAGGAGTTCGAAGATTGAACCTATTATTAAGAAGCATTTTTATATTTTCATAAGATGTCTGAATCCATTGCCCGTAGACTTAGGGAATGCGAGATTTGTTTAAAAACTAAGTTTCAAAATAAATCGTTATGTGAGGAACACTTCAACCCATGCTGCCTGAGTCAGCCCAACGAGATTATTGGCACTGGAGCTTTGTAGGACCACTTCCACCTTTCAACCGTCAAAAATTTATTCTTGTGATGTATGATGTTTTTACCAAATATGTCTCTGCGTACCCAGTTCCAAAAACAGATGCTAAAAATGTTATTAAGTGCTTGGAAACTTATCAAATTCCATTAATAGGAAAACCAGCTTCAATACTTACCGACCATGCTACTGCATTCATTTCTGGTACATGGAAAAAGTGGGGTAAGAAGCAAAATATTCAACATATCATGTGCTTTCGATTAGAAATCCCCAATCCAATCCAAGTGAAAGAATCATGCGTGAGATAAGTAGGTTGTTCCGAGTATATGGAACGGGATCACAAACAGTGGGTCAATAAGTTGCCACAGGTGATTAATTATATAAATATAACTATTAATGAGTCTACTAGGATGTCTCCAATCAGGCTGCACTTTGGTAGACCTGAACCTTTACCATAATCAAAACACCGTTACCTGTAATAGTGAAAAATATTAATGTGGAACATGACCAAGCACTGGCCAGAATTAACCTTAAAAAGATGGGTGATAAACGCACTCGTTATTCCAAAACCAGTCCACATCCTTTTAAAGTCCATGATTTTGTTTTAATTAGAACTCCCCATGTGAGTAATCTCCTGAAACATATGTTTAGAAAATTCATGTATCTTTATGAAGGCCCCTATGAAATTGTGAAACAAGTGGGTGAGAATGCCTTTTTAGTCTCAACCCCTGATGGAACAAGAGGTACCTATAATGCCCGAAGCTTACTACCATATCCCAAGCAAAATTAAATCCTTTAAACTGTATTTATTGACATAAGAAAGAAGTAGGATATAAACTTAGTAATACCATAAGAAGTGTTAAAAATGCATATATTAAGATTATTTTTATTTATTATAACGGTGGGAGAATTGTAACCTAGTGTTATTGACACTTGGTTTACTTGGCATTATTTCTGCAGGAAAACAATGCTATTCTTTAAAAAATAAAAAGATAAAATAACAATAGTAATAATTGATTAATAAAGTATGCTATTCACTCACTTTGGCATGTTTTGGGTGAATAACTAATAGATTTAATAACTCAATGTCATTTTTGAAGAGAGAACATGAATAATTTAATTGAGATATTAATAATTAGAGCAAATTAATATGGTATAAAAGCTAAACAGTAATTGATTTTGGATGGGTAGAGGGAGAGTGGATGAGTGTCTTATCATAAAGCACAATAACTTCTGGTAATTTCTTTTTGTAAAAAAAAAATAGAATATATATAATGTTTAAAGAATTATTACATCACTGATTGTTAATTTAATGTATTTATTATTATTTTATTTATATTGTCAAATTACTTTGTAATCCAGGTAAATAATACTAAAACTATATGATTGTAATAGGTTTTCCTTTTCTTTTGTTTATGTTATAATCAAATGATTATTTTTCTGTGAAGAGGTGGCTAAAGTAAAAAAAAACAACAACAAAACGAAACAACCAATTTCATAATCAAGATCATTTTTTTTAAAAAAATATAGTCTGCTTTTAGTTTTCAAGGAAGGAACAGTGCTGAAATTTGGTAACTCAATTTTTTCATTTTTATTTTGCAGAAATAAATGTAATCAAAGTAAAATTTTAATAATATAATGTGTGGCTAAATTTTTTTGATAAGATA
>JAQFVV010013672.1:0-86121 GCA_028023455.1 Epiperipatus broadwayi | reverse complement strand
TTTTGTTTTTCATATATATATATTAAAAATTGTTTAATTATATGTATTTCATAGGCTTATGGTAATGATTATACATGTCCTTGCTATGTCCTATTTATTGTTTCACAGAACCTCATAAGACAAACAGTAATTACCCAAAGCTCAGCTGGAATTTCACAAAAAAAAAGACATACCACAACTACAATCTCTGCTTGGTTATTTTCTTCTATAGTGCAGTCAGCTATTATATATACATATAATTAATTATCACTAGGAGAAAGTCTCAGTGCCTTCTGTTAGAAGTGATTTGAAATTGATAAATTCTACTCAGTGTAAGAAAATAGACCAATCATTTACATTATATAATTATGTTCAAATATTGAACATATCTTTATTATGTATCCTGGAGATTTGAACACTTGTTTCCATGATAGAATAGTAATGTTTTCTGATCTTTTTTTTTATAAAATTGTAATTAAATAAATATAGAGAATTTGAACACAGACTTTTAAGCACCCTTCAACTATCCACAGTATCTCATAATACTGATACACATGACCACACAGATGTAGAAAAGATAAATAATCATCAATATATGTATTTTATGCTAAAACATACTGGAATCAGAATGAGATTTGGACTTTCCATTCTCAGATTTTCACTAGAATGGATGGTTGAAGAGTTGGAGGTTGGATTAGATTGAAGCTTTTCCATTAAATTATGAAGATTTGCTATTTTAATATAATCTGAGCACTTATTATATATATATATATATGTGTGTGTGTGTGTGTGTGTGTGAGAGAGAGAGAGAGAGAGAGAGAGAGAGAGAGAGATGATAATCTAGACCAATTGATGAGTGCTGGTTTAGCATGAAGTACATATGTTGGTGATTATTTATCTTTTCTGTGTGTATCAGTATTATGAGATAGTGTGGATAGTTGAAGGGTCTTTGAAAGTCTGTGTTCAAATCCCCTATATTTATAATTAAGTTCCAGGTATATAAAGAATGCGTGTATTTCAAATCTTGTAATTAAATACTATATTCAAACCAGCTCGTAAAATTGAACTTATGTTGTAAAAGGTAGAGACAATTGTTATGTACTTACAAGTTTTATATATCCTATCAAATATTATAGCTGCAGATTAATTATGTTATTAATAATCATAAGTCTCTAACATTGATAAATGTTATTCAATGTAAAAAATAGAACGATCTTTTTTAGCACTACATTATGTTTTGGATAATGCTAATATTCTTTAATTCTTAAATCTGTAATCCTATCGCTGGACTACGCTATGAAAGTAGTTAAATCAACAAACAAAAATCAAAGATTTATCAGCATAAAATCAATATCATAAGTAAATTTGATAATGATATCATTAACAAGGATGTATAAACAGTGAAGATGCAAAAATTGAAAGTTATACTATAAAAATAAACATTTAAAAAAATAAGCAGCAATAGTGAAGATGATAATTAACAACAGTAAATGCGACAAAGAGAAATTAAGAAAATGGAAATATCATAATATAATAGCTAAAATAATACTTCAACAAACAATACACAAAACGTCAATTCAATACGATGATGTTTAAGTGAGGAAATGAAGTTAGCAATAAATAAAAAATTCTATGTATATTTTCAATACTAAACAACTACAGAAAATGGCCAGCTTATTGAAAACAATTGAAATGTCAATCTTTTTATTCATAGATTATTATTAGCTCAGAAGAAAAGTTATATATTCTCTTTTCTTCTTATTGAATACTTATCTGTTTAGGAAAAAATATTTTGAAAGAAATAGTCTAGTTGTAACATAGTTTTATTAGTTCGAAAATATTTTTAACAATTATCTATATATTCACAGATGATTGACAAATATTTATAAAGTTTGATGTTGATATATTCTTTTAATATTTAAGTGATATAAATTTTTCTTAGATTTGGGGTCATAAGATTAGCAACATTTATAAATTTTTCCATTTGGTCACTGAGAAAAAAGACTATCTTCGAAAGTGGAGAAAAATATGAGATGATTAAAATGTCTTTACACTTACTAAAAGAAATTAAAGAATTAGACCAAAAATTTTCTCAGAATTGGATGTTCAATCAGACCTGGTCCCTAATAAACCTAAAACAAAGTGTAGTACCGATGATGAAAAGAATATAAAGTTGTAAATCCACAGATACTGAGAAAATTTGAATGAACCATTTACCTAAAACATTCTAGATAAACTTTATATGGAAGAGATCCAAGAACTAGAAAATGTCATTATAAAGTTATTCACCTAATTGATGAATAATAGGAAAGGGCTTTCATTTGATTAACAAATCAGTTTTAATCAATGACCCAATAAATATATTAAGACTGCTTTAATAATGCTTAATGATAACCGATTTGTTTACTGTAAAGAATCTATGATATATTTCGTGTAATTTTCAGTCTTACGTATTCTATGAAAACCTGCTTTTAAGTAATTTTTATCAATGTAATCCCTATATTGGATTGGCTAACCTCATGATCTATAAGTAAAGTGTATGGTTTTCATATATGGTTCATAATGATTAATCTCTCGATATTTAAAATGTTAAATTAATACACACAGAAACATTGGAAATGCTTCTCACCTGATAAGATAAAACTCTATAGACTAAATGGCCAAATATGGTTTTAATCATTGTCCACATGTTCATAAATTAAACAAACTTATATGTGTTTGAATTGACTAACACCATCATATATGTGATATACATGATCAGATTAATGTAAATGGGCCACTACTATGATTTCTGGAATGGGAAGTTATGTGTCTTCAATTTCTGGTGATAACTAATGTCTTAATGTATTTGATATGAAATTAATTGTTTTTTTTTTGTTTATATATACAAGCGTAACCTCTGATTTTGTTGACTGGTCTCCTTTGAGATTGATATGTAAATGTCCTTCTTTTTGTAAATGATTCTTATGATTTGTGAATAAAATTTCCTTTTGAAAGATAAATTTTTCTTAGAATTTCTGAAAACTTTACCAATAGAGAT
This sequence comes from Epiperipatus broadwayi, assembly GCA_028023455.1. NCBI lineage: Eukaryota > Metazoa > Onychophora > Udeonychophora > Euonychophora > Peripatidae > Epiperipatus > Epiperipatus broadwayi. Next base: position 83,102 of record JAQFVV010013672.1, on the reverse strand, counting down.
TCTAAAATGTAAGTTATTAAATTAGAATGAAATTGAATTCAGTAAAAAAAACACAATACCTACCACGCACATTTTAATGCCATGTTGCTTTTTGTGTATTTTGAAAATTGACTATATCAAACTGCATGCTACATTATTTCAAGTTTGATCATTTATCTAATAATTGTCTAATAAATAAATGCATCACGTGCGATAGATTTAGTGTTTTAGTTTCACTCTAACTGAGCCATCATAGTTCCTAGAGTCTCTAATTGAAATGTTATCAAAATATTAAAAACTACATGCACGTTGACCCTATTATAAAAAAGAAATTTATCTAGAAACAATCAACTAGTTAAAAAATAGATCATTATAAGTTCAAAATAGCTAACATATTAAAATAGATAATAACTTATACAATTCAACGTGAAAGAGAAATTTAACTAGAAACAATTAACTGATTAAAAAATGGTTCTTTATGGGTTCAAAATGAGACTATAATTTCTGGTTAAATAGATAACAATTCATATATGTCAGTATGAAAGAGAATAGAAAATATAAGTGATGGAAGCAATAACAGTTCAATTAGATCAAAATGATGATATAATTACAAACTAATTAAATCAACAATACAAAGTGACTCTAAAAAGAAAATCTAAATTGATAAAAATTAAAGCACAATTTAATTTAGAAAAGAAAAAGGGTTAGAGAACATAATTATAAATCTTCATCAAACTATTTTTAAGTTTAAGATTCATGCTAATTAATCGACTGATTTTTATAAGACGTTAAACAACTAATATTTAAGAATTTGAAATATACTCTAATAAGCTATTTCTCATGATCTGCTTAAGCACAGAAAAGAATCTACGGCAAAAGAAATTACAAATATCAGACCACAAATATTATTACTTAAATTGTAAATATGCATTAGATTTGAAATCGTTTTAGAATGAAAACAAAAAACCCATTTTGCAGTCAGTGTTACAAGAAAGGAGAAATAACTATTCAATGAAGGTAGCAAGAAAAACAACTTGATTAAGTGTGGGATAACTACTATAAACATGATTTAAAATACGGAAAACATTTACACTCTATTAAACATTTATATTGTGCTTGATATTTATATATGCTAATTACTATTTAGTCACCTTTTTAAAGTCTATTGTGCTCTTATCAAAATAAACTGATTTTTAAACTTAAGTATTTAAATTAAGCATTTACAGTCCATACAATAAAAATATATAATTACCTTTAATTAGGCAGGTTATTTGAATCACAAATTTCAAAAGAAAATTTTATTGTATTACCAGATAAAAAAAATATACGATAATCAATTAAAGGAACTAATAAATTTGACATATTTGAAATAATATTTACTAAGGCTGTAACCTCAAGAATATGCTCATAAAAATGCGATAGTAGGGACCTCTACAGGTCTTAACCACAAGCTTACATTTGGAAGAAAAGAGGGGAACCCTTCTTTACTTCAACCTACTTTCTATATAAATAAGTGAAGATCTGAGAGCGTGAAGCTATTCAATACTTCACTGATTAAGTCCACATTTCTTATTACACATTAATACTCGCGAAATCTTTCGATTAGTCTAACCAATTTAAAATAACTGCAAAGTTATTTATGTATTATTAAAAAATGTATTAAAAAAATAAAATTAAATTAAAATACCTTTTGAATAAGGATGATAACCTAAAAAAAAAATAGAAATAGAAAAGTAAAACAAACTCTCCAAGATATATACTTGCTGTGAAAATGTTTATATTAACACCATCAATCTTAATGCTCATTATAAAATTACTAACTATATTTGATATAGATGAGATCTCATTAGCGAAGACAACTAATTTTAAAGTTATGACAGAATTTATTCAAGACTAATTAGCCTATCACTAGATTCTTTATTGGGGATCAAACTACCTTGTACACAACCAGTATACAGCATTTCAAAATAGATTTAACTTTGTTTTGAAAAATTAGATATTTTGGCTAATGAGTTCAACTTATATAGCTATCTGTAATTATATTAGATATATAAGCTATCTTCTATGAGGTAAGCAGATTTAATGCAATGCCCTCCATTGGCAAAGCTATCAATGTAATGAATGAGCTAAATACTAAAAGCTTTGACATTAAATGGCATAGCATTAAACTTGAGTTGCACTTAGAAGTTAGGAGTTTATCAAAATAATATTATATAATTTCCTGTATGCATCCAATGAAGACTGATTTTACTGAGCAGTAAAATTCTACCAGTGAGTATCAGAGGTAGAAAATTCTGCATTGTAAATTCAGAAGGTTATTTATTAAATAACAGATTAAAGTATTTAGAGGTAATGCATTCTAGGGTCACAGTCTAGAGCAAAGTTATCATCCAAAATAGCCATTTAAATAGGAGAAATATTATTCAAAATTAAAAATATAAATACATATACAAAATTAAATGTTGTATATACTGTATAGTATGATTTTATTTATAACTTAAAATTCAACTTTAAAAAGCATAACAAAAAAATATAACAAGTTTACCTTCATAAAATTCACATATTGTTAATTTAGTCATATTATATTAAAATGTTTGCTTTCTTACTTGGAAATTATTTTTCTTGGCATTCATTCTTTACATTTTTAATTTTTTTGTTCTGATGGTATTTTCTGTTTCTGGCATCATAGTGAAATCCAATGTTAAACAAAAAAGTATGAACAAACTTAAACTAATAAAATTACATGCACTTTTTTATTTAGAAATTTTATTTTTGATTTAGATAATCAGCTTTCTAACTTTTCTTATCTGAAACATTTCATGCTTGAGCACTGGCTTCTTTAGAGAACTTATATTTACTGAAAATTTGTATCTTATTCATTTGAATTTTTTTTCTTATGATAATCTTAATCTTATGATTTGATACTGGTATTAAATGTGGAGGTTTGCTTCAGAGATGATTCTTGTAAGTTCTGTTTTATATCACTCTTCTATGGCTATCTGTAGTGATATTTCCATAGTTTTTTTAATGGCAAAATGACAACTTGGTTTATTAATGAAAAAAGCTGAAGAGAACAGTGCTTTTGAATAGTCAGTAAAGATAAATGTATACATAGCTCAGTCACCATGTGTTTAATCCTGACTCCATGTCTTAACGTTTTTGGTTTTTTGCTCTCTAGTTTGTAAAATTACTTCAAGAAAACTTTGGATTTTCAAAACATGATTCACAGAAATCTAGCACATAATTGTGGTATAGTTAAATACTCGAAGAGGCCTTTTTAGAACAGTTGCTTTGGCTATATCAGAAATAAAACTTAGACTACAACTATTGGCAAATTCTAATCTAACATATAAGAAAGCTATTCAAAAGGATGTCACTCTTAAGTTAGTAGTCAATCAGGCTAAAGAGTATTCTGATATTAGCTCTAGTGAAAATTAATTTCTTACCATTTCAGAAAATGTCTGATCAAAATAATGCAGTGGTGTGAAACTGATAATAAATTCAACTGTTATTGCTATAGTAAGAACTTGTATACATAATCAGAATTGTGGGGTTAAAGGTTATCTGGAATTAATATGTCATAAATTAGAACAGAAGGGAAAATCCAATCTCAAATGCAGTAAATTAGAATTACTTATGCTCTTGGTGTTAACTGAAGATAAACATTTTAGTATAGATATTGACAGTGGCACAACTATTGTGTCTCAAAGATAAGAAAGTTACAATGGTCAATGGTTGTGAACCTTTTATTTAAAAAAACTAAAACTAACAGCTAAGAACATAGATGGAAATAGCTTGAAAATAATAGTAAAACCACTACTGTAGGTTACCCATGTACATAGGTTCTATAGAGATAAATCCATTAATAGATCAGAAAGGCTTAAATCCCTCAGGATACATGTTATTGTCATAAAATAAATTTAACATTGAAAAAACAATCCAGAATAAGTTTTTTGCCCTATTTAACACAAAACTGTGAATGATTAAAACAAGTGGGATTTAAGAAAAATGCAATCACATATAAAGCATGAAAGGTGCCATATGAGCAAGAGTGATAGTCAAAAAAACTCAATACATCCAAGAGTGAATATAATTCATATTCAAATCCCTTTAGGGATCACACATTCATAGTACTTGTTGATGTATATTCCTATTAGGTAGAGTATTCTATTGTAAAGAATACTAGTGCAGATATTATTGACAAATTATCAAAAATGTTTTCAACATATGATTACCCAAGTCTAACTTTGCATCAGTAAACTTTGAAGAGTTTTTTGAAAACAGAGGCGTTAAGCATGTATGTTTGGTGCCATATCATTCCAATTTCAACAGATTGCTATAAAATGATGTTAATCAAGAAAACTTCTGTTAAAGTGAAAGAGGCAATTTCCCACATATTATATTAGTATTCTTTTTCCACGATAAGAAATGGAAATTTTATTAACTGAATTACTAAATAGAAGAAAATTAAGATCAGAACTTATTCCGTTGTTCCCAAGAGATAGGTATACAAACTTAAAATCAGAATATTAAACTATTAATATGAAGAATAAAATATGGTCTAGGAATACTTTGCATAAAATGGGGGTTGAAGAGGAAATTGCTAACCTAATTTCAAAGTATGTAGTAACAAAATGATTTATAAAAGATATATATATATGTGTGTGTAAAGATTGAAATTTACAAAGCTTATCTACATATAATTTGTTTGGAATGTAATTAAAATTATCTATGTCTGATTGGCTTTAATTTAATTAGACTTTAATTGTAACTAATCAATTCTTTCCTATCTCCCCTGTATTATTATTAACTCCACAGTACAAAAGATTAATAGAGATAAATAGAAGAACAAGAGTGAAACTCTCTTTTTTCCTGGAATCCTATCTTTTAAAGAACTGTGAAAATAAACTCCAATATTGTATTCAGGAACTGTATATCTAACAATGAAAAACCAGGATCTAGAGAGACCCATCTCTGAATCACTCAAAATAAATTTAGGGTTCTATAATATTATTGTTTGTAGACTTCTTAAATCCAATGAACTTATAAATATTTTATATTACTCATTATATCTATTTTAATGTCTTTGTACTATATAATAGTTCATATTCAACCTGTTGTTGTTGATTGTTCTTATTTGAATTTATTTAAAAGTGTCATCTAATCTGCAATTGTTTGTTACCCATCATCATCTATGTTCAATAATGCAATTAGAATCTAATTTGCTGTAGATGAGTTGTAAATATCTTGGTTAAAAAATGTTAAAACCTCCAAAATTTACATAGAACTTATAGAAGAATATTGGGTCTATAATTTCTAATATCTTTTGTTTTATCATCTTTTATAAATTACTTCTGAATTTTTCCAATTATCTAATATATACTTATCAATTAGATATTCATAATGTAGTTTTGCACCAATTTTCCTATCCTTTACTTGCTTCTTTTAAGATAATAATTTCCCTTCTTCATAGTATTTAATCATATGTCTCACCTCTTCTTTTAAATCACATGACAATTTGGAAATCTATTAATTGTAAAAAATAATTTGTTTTTTATTATTATTTATTACTAAAGAGTTTTTAATCTTTTCAATTTAACACAATTTTAATTGTTTTCCCTGTCTATGAAGTTTTAATGTTAAAATTCCTATTAAACCATTATTTATCAAATATAATAAGTTTGACTTCATTTGATAGATATTTGCAAATATTAAAAAATTACATTGTAATCAAAACAATAAACATTTTTCATCATCTACTGTCAGGATAAGTGCTATCATTTCAGAAAATGAATGAAATCTTTACTATTTGACATTTGTATTTAAAATGTGAATGAATATATATTAATATGTGATAAATCTATCAAATTATCTTTAAAAGTTTAAAAAAATTAATAATTTTTCCAATATTGCAATGTATTCTAATAGATGAATCAGTAATGGTATTTAACAATGAGTATCCCCTGGAGATCCCACTGTTAACATTATTATAAAAACATAACATTTTATTTTTAAAAATAAAATACTCATAAAATAAATAAATAACAATTTATATTTTTGATTTTTAATAATCATAATGCAATTATTGTGCAAAAATAATCATGAATCTTAATAAACTTTGCAAAAAAATTAAATTTTCAGGCATTCAAAATATTTTCTTGAAATAATCTCACAAAGTTGGAGACTTCAAAAAAATGAATAGAAGGACATTAAGATGGGTTTTAAAAGTCTTTCAAGTTGCTACATTTTTAATTATCCTGATATCTATCGAATTTTTTAAAATTAAAATATGTATGAAATTACATTTTTTTTAAAAAACAGTGATTCTCTCAATAGATGGGGAATTGACTTTCATACGAAATTCTTTAGAGAGAAAAATGGAAGTCATTCACCCATTTTATGATGTCATTTCTTTTTTTAGTAATAGTTCCCTCTTCTTATTGCTGAAATAACATTTCTTACAATACCAAATTTCATTTTACACTTTTGAGAAAGTTTTTCTATATTTTTCCTTGCAATTCATAGTTGTGTCTTTTTATATCATTAGTATGCTATTTTTCATACTATTTTGTAGAATTCAAATATTCAATTCTTTTTAATGAATCATGTGAAATATTTTCATAGTCCTTCTTTTCTTCATATATTATCTTGCCTCACTTGAAAATGTACTGGTGAATTGCTACTTTTTATACTAACTATCTTTATTGCATTTTTAATAGTATATTTGTTATTTTCTTATTAAGCTCAGTTAACTTTAAACTATCATCAAAACTTAATATTTTTTAAATAATTAGTAAATTCTAACTTAAATTCATTGAAATGATTTTCAAAATGAATAATATGAACATTTAATAATGTCAACATATTTTTTGCTCCTCTTGTTTGCATTTTCACATATCATACTTTTCATTAATTGATTATTTCCTGTGTTGAATGTATTAAAAACATTACAAACTTTAAATACTTTTTTTATTAATAAAAATATAATCCAATTCTTTTGTACCTTCATTTTGGATATTTTTATGTCTATTTCCATTTGTTATTTTTCTTAAAAAAATAATTTATAATATATTAGATTTTTTTATGAATTCCATAATTATGTATCCTCTCCCATTTTTATCAACATAACCAAATTTAAGTGCAACACATTTTTTTACTTTTTTACAAATTTTAGCATCAGAGTATCTCCCATGACACTCTTAAAATGTTGTTTATTCTGATAGAAGGAATTTTTTATTTATTTATCATAATGAGAATTTGTTGTTTTATAAACTTGAATTATCTGCATTTGATATATTGAATAATTAATCTTTTCACTCTGTTAATATACAGTCATTTTCTATAACATTGTTCTTTCACTTTTTGTAGTGAATTCCATTCTATTTGTATTTCCAATATTTTTATTTATATAGTAAAGTACATATCCAATTTTTCAAACTAATTGATTCTTCACCTTTTCTTCTAACTTCAAAGTTCCATTTAATATTAGACAGTTTTTCCAATTCATGTAATCTTTCTTCACCTGAAATTAATCTGTGGTTACTAGGTAGCTAAATAAAAGGTCATTATCTAATAAAAGCTTGGATATGCAATTAGAAAATTCTTATCACCTTAAGTGTTCACCTGATAATTGATTTCCTAGCTGAGATTAAGGCCAATTGTATGCACCATGATTGAAATATCTAATTTTTTTTTAAAAAATCATACCTACACACAACCAACTTTCAAGAAGACTCTTGGTCAAGAACTACTGAGAAGAAACATTATTAAACCAGAAGTAAAACACCAATAAACTTGTTGGTGATCAGACTTTATATTCAAGGTCAATATTGATATTAACCAGCTGTATCCACATCACTAATTTATTATGGAATAAATTACATGAGTCAAAGAATAAACTTAACATCTAGAGTTTATTTACTATACAATATAAAATATTAATAAGTAGTATATCATAAGTAATTCATCTAACTTGCTTGTTGGTTGTTTAACAAAGTGTGTGCTTGTAGATAAAATTAGAGAATCTCCTTGCTTTCTATTATCACTGTATTAAACTGTACATTTCATTGTATTATTTTCTTTATACATACCTCTCTTTAATTACTGCAAATACTGCTGTACAAATATTGTAGTTTACAATAATGCACTGCTATTACCATATAATTTTAGTATTTGTTATCTTCACATAATTTGCACATCAGTTCAAATTAGCATACTTATGCTAATTAGCATGCTTTTTTTAAACTGCATATTGACACACTGTGTTAATGTGTTTTCTGAGTACACTACTCTTGTTGACTACTACTTTCCATTTGTTAATGTGTTTTCTGAAATACACTACTCTTGTTGACTACTACTATCATTTTTACAAATCCTTTTATATCAAGCCAGTTTATGCATCTGTTGCCACTGGGTAGTTATCTTGATCTGCTGTCGACTTCCGTTTTGATTTTTTGTTCGTAAATTTTCATATCCAGCTAAATTACAATTTTCATAACTGTCATTTATCTTTTTAATGTTAGTTTTACTTATACAGACTCCTTCTCTTGATTTACATTCTGAACATAAATTGTCATTATTCTTTTTCTGACAAACTCGAGACAAATGTCCTTTGAGTCCACAAATATAGCATTCTTCATTTTTAAATTTACACATCTTTTTAATGTGTTTTTTTGGCATTGAAACAACAGTAGTTCTCATCTGTACTCCTCCAATTTGTAGTTTGTACTTTCACTCTGTTGATTGTTGTATTAGGCATTTTATATTCAGCTATATTTTGAAATACTGGTACATTTTCTAAGACAGTTCTATAAAATATTTCTTTTGCAATAGCACTGCTATACATTAATGTACCCTCACTAATAATATTGTCTGAGCTTACTAACATGCATAACCAATAGCAATTGATCTAGAAGAATGAACTTCACACTCAGCTTTAAAATTGCATTCCTTCATTGTCATATTCTTGTATGTTTTCATGAGATAATTGGAATCTATTCCAGAAACTTAAACATGCAATATGTCTCAATGTAATTGCTTTGAAGTGTGTGTTTATCTTCTCTACCAATTCTTCATACAGGATATTCTCTAGTGTTTTTGTATAACAAAGACAGTTGGCTATTTGTAGTATATCTTTTCCTGCCATCTACATTAATGTTGCTACTTTTAATTTGTTATCCACAATATTGTTATTTAGCATATATCTTTCAATATGGGTGATATATATCTCCCATTTCTCTGCATTGTTAATATTAAACTATTTTTTGTAGTGCCAAATTACTTTTCATCATAAATTCCTCATTAATCTGCTATAATCTATCAGATCTTACCAAGGGTGAAGTGCTCCAATCCTCTACTTTTTGCAAGTTCTTTCAATTGTCGATCTGCACCATTCTGTTATATACAAAGGCAATATTGACTTTAACCAGCTGTATACCCATAAATTATTTATAATGGAATATTACATGAGTCAAAAAATAAACTTAACAATTAGAGTTTACTTACTCAAAAATATAAAATATGAATAAGTAATACATCTTAGGTAATTCAACTAACTTGTTTGCTGATTAACTGATGAATGCTGGTTCAGCACAAAATATATATACTGGAGTTCATACATCTTTTTCACATATATGTGATCATGTGTATCGATTGTATGAATAGAGTGGATGGCTAAAAATAACTTGAAAGTCTGTGTTCAAATCCCTTATATTATAAATTCACTTGTAGATAAAGTTAAAAAATCTTCCTGCATTCTCTCATCACTGTACTAAAATGTACAATTTGCTGCACTATTTCTTGCATGCACTCCTCTTGACATTATTGCAGATGTTATTGCACAAATACTGTATTTCACAGCAATATGTTATAATAAGTCAGCCCCCACCCTTCAAATGGTGCCCAGGGCATAACTTATGCCTGCCATATTCTAAATACCAACTGCATATATGTAAGTGAGTATTGTGCTAATAACATATTAATTTTCTATTGGTTTATTTTAACTAAAAATATTCATTTGAATAAATGCAGCATACTATCAAAAGCATACTATCAATAATAGTAATAATAAAATTAAAATAAACTTACTGAGACATTTTGGCAAAAATGGCGTACAGAAAATTTGTGCTATATAAAAAAATAAAAAATCAATTTTACTAACTTAAAATACTGTAACATTTATCAAATTCAATATATATTAATTTTCAGTTTTAGGCAATTTATAAATTACACAAACGTGATCATGGTTTATGATAGTTTAGATTGTTTACACTCATAAAGTCCATTTTAATAATTTGTGCTATTGATTACTATTTCTGTCAACTATGTAATAATAGCATTTATCCATACTATCCTACCTTCTGATTTCACCTTAGAATTTTCAACAAGTCTTTTACTATCTTGGGGATTCTTTCCACCTTGTTTTTAGTCACTTTTTTTCCTATTACTGTAAATATCTCATTATAGAATAAATTATAATGCATATCCTAGGAGAAAATATTGATAATATTAAATAATGCATTTTTATGGACTATTACTTTTACAATAAAACTCCAATAAGACTGTGTTCAATATTATCAATATTTTTCCTTTGAATATATGGTTTGACACATGGGAAAAGATCATTTTTGTTATAACATTCATTGGATTAAAACAAAATTCTAACATTATTGTTATTTTTTTTAAAAATCATGTGACATTTGAGCACCAGAATTGAAAGTAAAAGTAAGTACTAACATCCACAAAGGCATTGAAAATATAAATATTATTGGAAAAACCATCTTTTAGGACATTTAATACTTGGTTACTAGAGAGGTTATGTGACATTTGAAAGAAGAAATAACAAGTTAAGCTGTGTTCATGACTTTTTAGTTCTTGAATTCATCATCTAATGTTATGCTTAATTCCATAAGACAATTTTAATAGATTATAAACAAATACAATTCAGAAGCAGAAGAAATATACAAAAGAGCAATGCAATGAAGACCCCAATTAATCAGAACATTTAAATGAATTCATAAAAGAATCTCCAATCATGGAAGATGATGTAATCCCAACAGTTTAGATGGTTTACAAAAGGCCATCTACAATTAATGTTCTTACATCACTTATTTTTTTAAAAATGAAGAGCAAATAAAAATAATTATTAAATTATCGAAAAAAGTATCACTTGAGAACTCGTAAACCACATTCAAAATTAAAAAAATTTCACTGAAAATTAATCAATACTTGAAGCCCCATTGTAAAACAAAACTGCTAAAAATAAATGCTGTCTTAAAAAAGGTTAAATAGCAAAATATAAATGTTCAGAATTGTTGGGAAAAAAACAAAGCATCATCAGAAATTAGTTGATATTTGTTTTATTGATTACATAGAGCAAAGTTTTTAATTCAGTTGATTATACTAAATCATTAAATGTTCTTAGAAAAATATAAAGGGATAGCAGGACAACTCATTTTATTAGGTATCTAGAAACCTTGTAATTAAAATAGACTATGTTGAAATAGACTGGCTTCCTTTTGCAGTCATTCAAATTTACACATCATCATTCCTCTCCAAGTATTTAATACATGGAACTGATCTTCATGGTTTTTTGTACGAATAGAGTAGCAGAATCAGGATCTCAGGGTCCACAAATCATGGTCAATCTCTGTCATTTTCAGTGCTGGAACTTCTTATGCACTTTGGAGCAATAAATCATTTGATTATAAGGGAATCCTACTAAACAGAGAAAAATATGAATTTAATATTAGTTGAATAAGCATCAATAATTTTACATGATCATTTTCTATGCTTACTTAAGCTATTAAAACAGAGGCAAAACTCTCTATACAGTAGTGCCATCCATTGTAAGCAGAACCCTTCTTGTGCATTGATTATCCTGGCTTGCACTGGTAGCACTACTGTATGGAGAGTTTTGCCTCTATTATGTGATGTTTAGTAGTTTAATACCAACCCTGCCTAATGGGATGATAGAAATAATAGTTATTAAAGAAGCAAAGACATCAAAATGTATAGATGCTGAACTATGTTCAGATTTATATGACTACACAAGCAAATGAGTTTGGATTAAAAACATTATTGTGTTTTCATTTTGGACTAGTTAACTAAAAAGGTAAAAGATTGCTGCTGAAGGGGTTGCATTAGATCCTAAGATTTAGGTGCAGTGCTCTGAGATCCAATGTTCCACACTGAAAGTCATAAGTTAGAAACTAATCAAAGGATGTTGAATGAGTAGGCACTAGATAGAGATTTTATGCACAAACCTTCCTGCATCCATTGATTGCTCTGGCTTGCACTGGGTAGCACTATTATATGGAGAGTTTTGCCTCTGTTTCATCAACAACTTTACATATGCTGTCAACACTATATTCATAACTAGAAATGAATGTCATAAAAACAAAATTAACAATAGTATTAAAGATGGAGTTGCAACAAAAGACAGAGAAAAGAAATATATATATATGATTATGACTAATATTATAATGATAAATATTCAAGAATGATGAAAACTTAAAAGTTGTTAACGGTTTAAACTTTAGTAGATTATTAAACAAAGTCAATAGATTTATCATCGACAGAAAATAGTCAAAATTGCAGTAAAAAGAAGATGGTTTGAACAGGGGAGATGCTTTTCATTTATAGTCTGTGGACAAAAATGTAAATTAAAAAATAGTATTTGATCACACTAAAAATTTTAAATTTTTATTTGGAAAACAAAAAATGTGATGGACATTGTCTCACTTTTGGTCCCACTATAATACGATTATCTTTGTTAAAAAAAAAAATATCGCACTCAAACCGATTTATAGTTAAAAAAGAAAACGTCATTAGCAATGAGATGAATAAACCTTGATGCATTACGAAATAAACTACTGAACAAACTAAAATACTAAACATATGATCGTCATTCTAAAGAAATGAGATTACGCATCTAATAGGAAGACTACTGAAAATAAATGGAAATATAAAAAGAGAATATTAGCAATAAAAAAAATTGTGATAAATAATATAGAAAAAGAAAATAATGCATTGTTATTTAATATACTTAAAGATTAAAATTAATAAAAATATAAAACGTATCTTGAATTTATGGAAAAACGATAAAATATAATAATTAATAATAAAAATCTTAACAGTAAAGTGTAGCTTTATTAAATCTCACTTACTGTGCTGACTTGCATATTCCTAAATGCTGACGAATTTAGAAAATGTATGAATATTTATTTGGGGAAATATGCAGAAAGAGAATGAGGCCTACAGAAAAATGAGATTTCTCCTGCGATCCAAATGAGTATTTAAACAAAAATATTTATCGAAGATCAATGTATGCAAAAAAATAGTAATTCTATAAACTTTAAATAAGAACAAATGGAAAAAAGTGGAAATGCTATGACACGTTAAATATGAAAATAAATTAGGTTGTGCATATATATATATATATATATATGTCTGTGTTTAAAAATTAAGAATTTTTATATTAGCCTCTGATAAACAAATAAATCAAGAGTTGGAAAGTGAAGTGGATTGAAGCCTGTCCATTAAAGTAGGAAGATTGGCTATCTTAATATATATCTGAGCATTTATTGCATATATGTGTAGAGATGATACTCTGGACCAACTGATGATTGCTGTTTTAGCATGAAATACGTGTATTGGTGATTATTTATGACGTCATTATGCTCAACATTGTTTCTGCCGGTAAGCGTCGTCGGAAGATTACATGAATGTTGTCATGGCAACGAAGACACTGACATGACTAATCTGAAAGATTTGATTTTTTGACCCGCGAGATTTGATTTTTTTTTCTAAATACAGATAACTTTTTTTTAAAAGAGTTTAAGTTTGTAAACATTTTATTGGATATGTGTGTAGACTATCCCAGGAATTGAAATTTTTTTACCAATGCATTTAAATAAAGAGTTTTTAACTGAGAATATTTCAAATTTATGTTATTAATTTAAAAGAGTTATAATGCTCCTTTAAATCTATTGCATTACGTCTTCTCTCGCATATATATGTAAGTGGTTACATACATAATAATGTTCCCACAACTTAATTTAATTATATCATTTTATTAATTTTAAATTTATAACTGCGTATACATTATACGCATACAGACATTAATATATTAAATGTGCGCACATATCCGCACATACACGTAAATATAGGCTATTACATATCAAAATATTTTTTTTTGATTATATACAGTGGACTGTGAGGGTTCAACTGGTGGGAAAGATACTAACAATGATAGAACATAGTAGGTGAAACGGGATGATGGCTAAATAATACCGTTTCAAGTGGAACCAAAAAAACCGTAATAAGTTTTTAATTTGTTGATGTTGTTTTTTAAAAAAAAAAGTGAAACCAAAATCTTGCAATCTTTGAGTAACGTCTCCACGTGATATGCGGACAAATTTTAGTGATTAACTTTGTCTGCAAATCATTAGGTGACATTATCTTAAAGATCGGAAGATTAGAGTAGTACGCCTTCAAGGTAATGACGTCATAGCAAGATAAATACGTGATCACCTATTTATCTTTTCGACATATATGTGTTCAAGTATATCAGTGTTATGAGATAGAGTGGAGAGTGGTGGGTCATGTGAAAGTCTATGCTCATATACCCTATATATATACTGTATAAATAAATAAACTTAGATCACTTGAAAATACAATTGTTTATCAAATATAGAGAAAAGAAAACAAAGGCAGATAAACGTAAATAAAATAAACAGCAAGTAGATAAATCCTAAAACAAATGTCACTGTTTATATTAATAATAATAATAATTATTGTTGATACTTTATATATATGCCCATGCAAAATAATCTTAATTTACAACTTTCTTAATTTTAGTCAAGCTTATTTGCAATAATAATCGTTCAGAAATACACAAATGATTACTAATCATTCTTTGTTAAATTAAACATTAAATTTCTCTTTCTCTTAGATGTAGAATTTAAATTTTATTTAAGATCAAATAAATCTACTGTTCTCAAACTACCTGTCCCTCCATTCATGCCATAGTCACAAATCTTTTGGAATCACTGTTACCTTTACTCTATTATAAAGAATAATTAGTAATCATTTGCATATTTATTTTTAAAATATTATTGTGAATAAACTACCATAAATTAGTGGCCCTTATAAATTATTTATATAATTATCCTAACTAAAAGGCCGTTTTAGATCAAAATGCATATAAAAACTATTATCAGTATTTTTTCAGTGTCTTCATTCTTGAGTTTATAATTTAGTCGTAATAAGAGATTTAAAAGCATGTACTCTATGAGTATGCCAAGTGCAAGTGCTCTTGACTGCTTAATTGATTCTATATCTTCAGGTTGGGAATAACATATATATGATGACGTTAATCCCCTTGGAATATGCATATATATTTATATATTTAGAAGGGATTTGAACTCCAGACATTCAAATTCTCTAGAGTGATCCACTCCATTCTATATATACAAGTGATGCACATAATCACATGCATGTGAAAAACGTAAATGATTAATATATGTATTTTATGCTGAACAAGTACTCATCAGTTGGTCCAGATTATAATCTCCCTCACATATACATATAATGCTCAGTTTATATTAAGATTCTTCAAACTTTCATGGACAGACAGCTTCAATCTTTATTCCCTCCAACTCTTCAGTCATCCATATCATTGAAAATCTGATGATGGAATATTCAAAGCTCTTGTTGATGCTAATATTTTTTTCACATGTATGTGGTCATGTGTATCAGTTGTATAGGCTAAAGTGGGTCACTGTAGGGAGCTTGAAAGTCTGAGTTCAAATCCCTTTTAATTATATTAAGTTCAGTATAGACAATATACTTGTATTTAAATATTATATATATCCAGTATTTTTTAATCTCATTGTGAGATATAAAAAAGCTAATGTATTTTAGCCTTAGAATTGTACTCATTGGTAAACCAAACATTCCCTAAAAATACTATAAGTGAACAAAAGCAACTCCATTGAAAACTATGTTATGCATTTGATTATAAAGTAATAGTTATATAAATATAAAAAAAGATATTTTAAAAATGGAATTAAAATAAATTCTTTCAAAAATTGTGCAAACGCTTTGTGAGCGTTAATAATAAATGAATACTTTCTCACCCATACAAGATATAGCATTTATGCAAGAATAAAAGGAATCCTTCTTATTCCTACAACTCAAATATTTATATATGAGCAAATCTAAAACACTGGCAAAGAAAGCGTGACGATGGAACAGTCACTTTAAATTACTCTATACGATGTCTGAATGAATGACGTTGATGAAATTGTCTAGAATTTACTAAACATCACTCCAACTGAAACTTAATCATATGTAAATAAGCATTTATTTTATATAGCATCTGTATATATAATTGTATTACATTCAAATATCAGCCTTCCAAGCTAATTGTGCAAACGCTTTGTGAGTGTTAATAATAAATGAATACTTTCTCACCCATACAAGATATAGCATTTATGCAAGAATAAAAGAAACCCCTCTTATTCCTACAACTCAAATATTTATATATGAGCAAATCTAAAGTACTGGCAAAGAAAGCATGACAATGGAACAGTCACTTTAAATTACTCTATATGATGTCTGAATGAATGACATAGATGAAATTGTCTAGAATTTACTAAACGTCACTCCAACTGAAAAATATCAAATTTTTAATATAGAAAATTCATAACTTTTTAAGAATTATGATTGCAAAAATCTATCATTGTAGACCAATTTTTAAAATCAATTTTAAATTTTATTGACTTTAATACTACTAAGAGAGATATGGATCATTTGAAATCGAATTTTTTTCCCTTTTTTTTTTTTTGTTTGGAATAAAGCTTACTTTGCACTTTGAATATATTTTTGTTGGAATAAATAAAAATATTCAAAAAGCTTTAAATTTCTTTTTCATTTTTATATCAGTCATATCATGTTTGACATTAGGATTCCCTATAAACACACAGACATATTAATAGAGTGAAATGGTTAAATGCCTAAGTTCTGTTGTATATTTTAATACTTAAAAACAAACCTATAAAAATATATCTATTAATTTCTGAGTTATAGTTATCAATCAGCCCCTATTTTACTTATGGTGTGTTTGTGTTGAATTGTTGAAGACTGTGTCTAATTTTTCGACAGTTTATTTATTCTATATATTGATTCACGCAATTTAATTTATAACGATAGTTTTGGTATATAACAAAAATTTGTTTATATTGAAGCTGTGTTTCTAGATAAAAGCTTAGTTATTAATACTTGTGGCATTCGAAGTAGTTCAAAGGATTTAGAATCTCATATTTTAATAGATATAAAAAAAAAAAGTTGTCTAATTAGTGATGATATGAGCTCGCGAAATAGCAGCAAGTATATTTTCTTGACATCTTTGAATCCACATAATTTATATCGTATATACAGTTATAATATGGGACTCATGTTTGATATGCGTGCAAACTTAATTTAAATCATCACAAAACTTGGAACTTTTGTTAGATAGAGGAGAATTGCAATCAAGCATAGGATTTTTCGTTGGATGGTAAATTTAATCTAATTATTATTACTACAAAATAACAGAAGTAAGAGAAAAAAATTAAATGTTTTACCAGTAAAATTGGGTTGTTTACCTTCCTTATTCAATAACCCAAGATATTGGATATTATTCTACAGTGCTTTATTTTTAAAATAAATGTTTGTTTTCCTTCACTGGAAAGAGGAGAGGGAAATGTTTCAAACTCTCTAATTTACTTACTTGGTGGCTGATGATAAATCTCGTTATGAAGTGTAAGAATTACATGAGTATGTATTTATTTTTCTAAAAAAGGAAAATTATAGGGAAAGAAAAAGATTACATTACAGAAGCCATATTAAATTTAAATAAATTACCGTATATCGAACGCATTTTTTATTTTTTATTTTTTTGCACGAGAGAGCCAAATATTATTTAAAATATGTTGGTTTTTAAAATGTTTCTAAATAATATATATTATAATATAGCTAGTGTATGAAAGGCATTTAATATAATGATCATCATCATCACTAATTTTGTTTTAAAATTATATTTTGATTTACCAAATTAGCTATCTGAATGTATATGTTTAGTATAATGGAAACTACCGAAACTCATAACACAAAATAATAATCTTTTTACCGCCACATTTTTGACTGTAGTGTTACAATATATATATATTACAACAAAATATTAGGAAATATCTCTGTATTTTTTATCAATATATAAATAATATATTGCTACTTTGAAATTTTTGAACGTCATTTCAGACTTTTGTATTATTAGTTATAATTTTGTCTAATATTATATATATTCCTACATTTACAAATTCAATAAGTTAATAGAGATATACTCCCTAAATATATTGAAAAACATTTTAATAGATTATTAATAAATATTAGTGCATATTCTAATACATAAATAAAGATAAAGATAAATAAATGGATTAGATAGATATTAAAGATAAATAGCTAGTTAATCAGATAAATTAATAGGTAACTAGTTGATTTACCTATCAATAAATAATTCGTTGAATAGATAATAGATAAAATGGTATGTATATCGATGATAGAATATGTTAAGTTCTCCTCTAAAGGAATCTGAAATAACCAATACCTTACTAAATAATTTACTTTACCTGAGTTAATAATTACCACAATTTATTTTAGCATCTCAATATTTATAATATGTGGGTTACAACCTATTTGCTAGGTACATAAAATTTTTTGGTTACTTTCATTTTTGTATCTCTTTGTAAAAGTACCTTTATCGGGCATATTTTATCTTAGCGATCATGCCATAATACCTGAAGACGTTTTAGATTATTTAAATCTACTTTTAGGTATTGAAAGAAATGTTTATAAATTCAATAAATGTTAATGTAAATAATAACAAAACTGTGTAATATTTTCCATAAATGAGTCCCAGAATATTATTTTAGGATTTTTAATAATCATTTACACTGTACTATTTCCACTAAAGTCTTGTAATAATTAGATTTAAACTCAGTATAAAACTATATACCTGCAACAAAATTATCATTTTTTAATTATGCACATATTTTAAAGTCTAAATACTTTGGTAAACCCAGTGATCTATTTGAGAACAGTTCTTACTAATAAGTAAAAAAAAATGTCTTGCACAATCTACGACATTGATATATACTATTAAAAATAACGTGATTTATCTATTGTTATTTGTATTCGATGTATAAGCTCTGAGAACAAGACTATTTTATACCTTTTTTAAACACTGTTAAATATTTACTATTTACAAGTAATCACATTTAATCTATGTAAACTTTTTGAATCTATAACACCAACATAAAGATATCTATCAATCTGTTCTAGTTTCTTAACTAGCCTAACATTCATAACAATTGAATATTTAGGTTTATCCAGACACTGATCTCAGTTTTTTAAAATGCCTCATAAATCATAAATCTTACATTAGAAATATGCAATACACTAATTTCCTGTGGCAAAAATTTAATTTATCTTAAATTCAAAATATTAAAAAAAATAAAACGTGAAATTGATCAAAAGTGATAAAAACGAATAAACATTTAACTAAAAATTTTAAAAAAATAATTACCTGTGGATAAATATATTGTAAAAACATTTCAGTAGCTGTAATTTTTTTTACACAATATTTTTAACAACTGATGGTCCACTATTTTGTTACTTGCATGGAAATAGGCAAAACTCTCTCCATACAGTAGGGTCACTCAAAGATGCCAGAAGGCTTGTGCATAAAATCCCTATCTAGTGCCTACTCATCCAATATCCCCAAACTAGTTTCTGGCTTATGGCCTTCGCCAGTGAGAAGCCTTGGATTTGAGAGCACTCTTAGGATCTAACGCAACCCTCTAGCAGCCACCTTTTATCTCTACTTAACTACAAAACTATGAGAATAAAATTGAAAACACAAATATTTTCAATCTAAGCTCAGTAGCTTATATAGTCATATGGTCTGATCTCAGTTCAGCACCCATACATTTTGATGTCTTTGAGTTCTTTTATAAGCATGACCACCACCTTCCTATTAGGCAGGATTGGTATAAAACCTTTAAACATCACATGATCACTATCTCCCATGCTTGCTCATAACTGTTGTTAAAATAGCCTAAACTCTCTCCATACAGCAGTGCCACTCAAAGCAAGACAGTATAATCAATGGATGCCAGAAGGCTTGTGCATAAAATCCCTATCTAGTGCCTACTCATTCAATATCCCCAAACTAGTTTCTGGCTTATGGCCTTCGTCAGTGAGGAACCTTGAATCTGAGAGCACTGCACCTAGATCTTAGGATCTAATGCAACCCTCCAGTAGCCACATTTTATCTCTACTTAACTACTCTGACTTGCTTTGAGTGGCACTACTGTATGGAAAGAGTTTTGCCTATTTTAACAATAGTTATGAACAAGCATAGGATATAGTAATCATGTGATGTTTAAAGGCTTAATTACTTGCATAGACTGTGTAAATATTCTCCAAATCTTTAATCATTAAATCAAAATAAAACATATAGAAAAAAGTTAATTTAATACAAGCTATACATTATTCTTTCACCATCTTTATGACATTTACTATTAGATTTAGTAATAGACACCAAATGATCATAGTTAATAAATTCTTTATCTTGTGCTGTCCTATCTAATATCTCAAGAAATGGCTTTTATCAGTGAGAAATTTTGGAACAGTACTGAACCTTTAGAATCTAATGCACATTCCTTCTGGCCACAACCATATAAATGTTTTCAATTGCTTGTGTAGTCTTACAGAACTATATAATATGATATCCATAGTTTTTGAACGACTATAAGTACCTCTATCTTGTGATCAGGAATGGGTATAAACTAATCAAATATAATGTGCTCTATCACATGACTTTAGTTTACATATTGATATTTTAGCAGTATGCATTACTCTTTCACTACCTATATGTTATTTACTATTCAGTTCTATTCAAGCACGTTAACTAAGATTGAAAACATATTTTTTTAATTTGAACAAATAGCTTGATAGTATAACATAGATGTAAAAAAATGGCCTACAGAAGGAAAGTCTATTAGATCCTAAAGGTATACATATAATGTTCACAAATCAAAAATTCCTCATGAATTAAAGCCATAAGCTTGAAACTAATATGAGATCTGGAGAAATTGAATAAGGCAGCCAGGATGTAAATTTAAAAAGCACTATCATCTGGCATATGCTACTTATGAAAACTTGTAGTAAGTGTGTAGAGATGAAAGAAAAATGTGTGCTTCTAGAACATGAATATTTGAGCTAAAGACATATAATATGCCATGGTGATATTTTATTGGTTTATATTAAATCGTGGCCACAATATAAAGGTAATTAGTTTAAAAACTAAGGACAACAATATAAAGAAACTGAGCTGTTTTGTGTTCTATATGACTATATAAGCAAGTTGGCTAAAATATTTTCAGTTTGGGATAATATCTTGATAGAATGACATGGATGGAAATGGTTTGCATAAATAAAATGCATTAGATCCAAAGTCCCAGGTGTGCCACTCCAAAATTCAAAGTTACTCACTGATGACAGTCATAAGTTTGAAACTAGTATGAGGATATTGGATAGGACAGAACAGAATATGTATCTATTTAAGCATTATTATCTGGAATATTACTTTTTGAATCAAAGTTTACAGCACACAGCATAGAGATGGTGAAAAACTATATATATATATTGTAATGGTATATGGCATTACATTAATTTAAAATTTAAATAATTTTTTTTCTTAAGTTCGTAAACAAAAACTAAAAGCTAAAAAATTAAAGAGTTGTTAAACATGTATACGTATATATATTCGCACAGATGCAAAACTTTAAAAACTATTTTCTTTTTAAAAAAATATATATCTGAACATACTTTTTTAGAAAAAAGTACAAGATCTAAAGATAAAATATTTTTGTAAATGGAAATGATTGTTTTATAAATTAATTGAAAAGCAAACTAGCCCTTGGGGCTCTTATAGAAAAAAGGTCAGTTGAAAGATATGGATAAGAGAATTGAAAAAACTTAGAATGTCCAATGGAGGCAGTAACCAATTGCTCAGACCTTAATGGAAATTATTGCAACAGGAAACAATGTTCAATAAATCCGGAGGAGTACTATAAAAAGAAAAATATTGAAATTAAGAACAGTTCCAGCTTGATTTTTGTGAGAAGAGTGATAAGACGCACTCGTCGCTCTCTCTGACTTATTTCAAATAAAATGACTGTAATACCAGGATTGAACCAGCTTAGGCCTCCTCCAAAACAACAGACCAGACTTCAAATAGAGGCATTATGGGACTTTGCACCAGGAACCATGATTCTCCTTCTGTAAGACATGAACTATAGCTTTTAAGATTCAGAACCTAAATTTTAAAATGAACTCTTATCTGACTTTCAAATTTCAAATTGATAATTAATGTTTAGATTTTATATATTTAAGTTTTAAAAAAAAATCATTTCCATTTTTATTTTTTTATTTCTATTAATATTTATTTGTATAAATTATTTAAAGGCATTAAATTTAAGTTGGGTATAGATGCTTGCATGGATTCGTTAATGTTTAAATATGTTTTTTTGATTTTCATATGTGATTGAAATATATCGATATTCGGTAAATACAATATCTCACATTGAATATCTAAAAATGTATTTATTCGAGTGTCTTTTTAGTTATTGGTGTTAATGCGGCATCTTATGATGAATGCCATTGGGTTTCTTGTAAATTCCCCTCTGCAATTAACATCAGTGATTTTATGTTTTGATCATTTATGTTGTTTTTGAAATGTTTTTGAGCATGTAATCTATGTAATCGATCTATACCCAATATTAAAAAACAAACTTTTATAAAATTCATCTGTGCGAACTTATATAAATTTTAAATTTAAGTCAGGCATGAATGGCTATATAGATTTGTAAAGTTATATTAATTAATTAGGGGAGGGTAATCTTAGGTTATTTGTTTCGTAGTTAAATTAGGTCAATGGATTGGATATATTGGTGTAGTTAATAGATGTAGTATGAGGTTCGCTACATGCAGGATCTCCATTTATATGCTGCACACCCCCTTTTTTGCCTATGGAAGGGATAATAAGATGGAAAATGCAGTCCCGTCCTATGGAGTTTTTTGTTTATTGTTCTTCTTGCCAACAGATGTAGCATTCCTGTTTGGTTGAAAGTCAATGTCTTCTCTAACTATACTTACTATTCAGATGTACATTCCTGACAGTCTGGTATTTAATGCTGTCGTATTTTCATGCTGCATTGAATACATCAATGTATCAGATGGATTGACACCGGTTTGAATGCAAACTTTTGGCCTAAGGTTAAATAAGGGATAGAATATTTTCTTTTCAAATGAAATCTATGTAGTCTATTCATACTCGACAAATCTTAAAAAATATATATATTATTAAATTCATTGTACGGATGATTTAAAATTTTAAAATAATAATTTAAATTAAAAGTTAATAATAAAATCATAATAAATGTTATTCCTCAAACTTTAAATGATTATATATGTGCATAAATAAATGTTGTTTGTGTGTTAATTACTGACAGTAGCTGTTATTTTTTTATATTTAAGATTCAAATTAAACAAGTTATATGTTATTATCTCTGTGTCTCCACTGAGCTAGTGACTTGGGCTAATGGTCTAAATATAAAATGAAGTGGGATCTTAACAGCATGTATCTGCCTACTCTATAAATTTTCTAGGCTCAAATTCCTAGATGGTGCCCTTGTAATGCAGATACGGTAAGACTTCATTGATCACCCACCCCAACCATCATAATATATAAATATATTGTGACCTTTTATTTAGGTCCCTGTATTAAATAATCCAAAATTTTAAATCATGAAAATATATTTGGCATTAAAATCTTAACAAATGGCTTTAAATAAAGACTGTTCTGGATGCACTAGGAAATCTGCTTGAGTGGAGATGAGATTTCAAACCCAGTGTAGGCTCTGACTAAAGATAAAATAACAATTTAAAAGTATTGTTATTAATTGGGAGATAAATATATTGCTATTTTATTATTGTTGAATAGCAATTAAAATAAATAAATTAATTAATTAAATTTGTAAATCTTGTAAAATGAATCGTTATATTTAATTCTTAAGCATATTTTTTTGTAGTGAATTGAAAATAATCTTTGATATTGTGGGTGGTTATTAAAAAGGAAGGTAGGTACAGTAATATTAATATATTCGCACTAAGGTTATTGGTCAATTTGTTACCACAATGCTTTGTATTAAAAACTATATATGTTAAAACAAAGTTGTAGGGGGGTGATTAAGAAACAGGAACTAGAAACAACAGACTTCGATTCTACTCTTATAAAATAAGAAAGAAAAAGCTGATAAATCAGAAAAATTTGGAATTTAATTGAATAAGGATTATAGTATATTGTTATCTAAAATGATGGAATAGAAATCTCAAAGCCTTGCTATCGTTTTAAACACCATTTTTCATTGATTGATGGTTCCTGAAAGTCATACTGGAAAATAGAAATGAAAGCTATGTGGAAAAGTCCTTACCTAAATAAAGATTATTTCAGATACAGAACAATTCAAGAAAATGTAAGAAATTATTTTTATTTTATTGATATTGGTTAATTTTTAAATTTTAAAATGATGCATAAATTATTTGGACTTAAAAGAAAAAATTGACAATGTTGATTTTTACACTATATTTATTATTAAGTAGAAAAATGTGCTTACTTATAAATGATAATTTCAATAAAATAATTTGAAATAATTTTAAAGAAAAATTTTCGAAGATATTATAAACAAACTCAAAAATCATTTTTATCTCATATAATTTTAATAAAGTTAAAAGAAGATTATGTAATTTTGTTCTCTTTTCTTTCTTCATAAATAAAATCTCATCTTCCAGGTCATTTTAGCATGAACTTGTATAATGATAGAAATAAAAGATTACAGATTAATTAAAAATGCTAAGGATATCATATTTATAATTGGATAAATTTGTCTTAGTATTGTTAAACAGTTATTACTTTGCCAATGGAAATGTAATTAAATAAATATTTACTTTTAAATTTTTTCTGTGCAATGCGTATAAATAAGATTTTAAAAAAATGTTTGAAAAATGTCCAAATTACTTAAAGTTGTTACATATATTACCACGCGGAAGAAAAGAACAGAATCAATAAATGTATTTAAAAAGTTTGTTTTGAAGATCATAATAACCTATAAAGTTATTGAGGAAAATTATTTATAGAAAAGTGAATAAACCAATATATTTAATTGCATTACACTTGGAAGTAGTTGAATATTATTTCTCTATGCTGAAATTGAAAATAATAATCATAATATATATATTGAAGTTAGAAATACAGTACATATTTCTGCTTCACCTAGTGCCAATGTCATCAGCACTAGTGTGGGTTTGAACCCAACCTTTTATAATAACTGACACCCACCTCATAATTGATGGTAGTATAATTATAAGCAATATTGTAATCTTGTATCTAATTAATTTGTATTTTATGATTAACTAATCTTTTATAATAGTTTATTTATTTTATAATATTTGTAAAACTATATATTATGTTTATTTTATTAAACTGGTATTTAGATGTAATTGAATTCTAGATATCTATAAAATGTTACAAATATTTTAAATTCTTCATTAAAGTTCATTTTTTCTTAAATTAATCAGTTGGTAACATTTTATATTTATCTTTTGATAAATGTACATTAAAGGATCAATTATATTTTGTAAATTTCTAGTTAAGTTTTATATCATATATTAAATTTGAAAGTCATTGTACCAAATTCCTAAAATTTTTCTCAATAAAAGTTACATTTTTGTTTATCTAAACCTTAATTAAATAGGCTTGTTAGTACAATGACTGATAAACTTAATATGCTTGTTGCTGTTTTCTTTTAATTAGCAAATGAACCCTTGGGGCATGTTGATAGATTTCCCTCCAAAGCAGGCACCAACCTCAGAGAAACACTTAGAGTGATTGCAATTGGCAGTTGGCACTGTAGATTGAATCATATAGATAAAGCCAGATCAAATAAATAGTACAAATTTTTGATAAGAGGAATTAATATAATTATTTTTTTGTGAAGAGTTCACTGAAGATAATAGTTTAGATTTAGTACATCGTGATTAAAGAATGACTGGCTAAAAAGATCGACCATTGCTTTCTGGAGCTCTGTCCCACCAGCTCATCAATGCCCTTCCAGTGCTCTCAAGACCTAGCCCAAGACAATACTGTGTCAAGGAAGTCAGTTGGATGATCTGACTTTATATAACTGCCTGTGTCAAGACATGTAACATTTATGATTTGGTCGAGGTAACCCCAATTTGCCGCAAGCCACTAGTTCTACCTTACATTGTTTTCTAAATCAATGTTAATTTATATTATCTATAGCTGTTTATACAACTTAGTTTTAAAATGCATCATTTAAATTTTTTTCTCTTAAATTTAAAATCTCAATTCTTATCAAAATCCCACATTATTTTGATGTGGCAAATTTAAATTATAAATTTTGTTGATTTATTTATAATATTGACTTACTGAAATTGCAAAGTACGAAATTCAATGAGCTATTAATTTTAAATTCTCTCCCTCTTATTTTCTCCAGTCAAAATCATTACAGGAAACCTATTTCCCATAAATTAATTAATAGAAAGCTCATTTAGTTTTATACATCATATTATAAATTTATTTTGAATGATTGAAATTATTTTAAAAGCATCTTATTATTACCTCCAATTTAAAATAGCCCTAAATTTTTTTCTGAAAGAATAAAGAATTTTAGTAAATCAGTTAAGTAAATATCATAGCATTTTATCAGTATATGTTTCATGTATATATATATATTAAATTTGTCAAAAAAATAGTAAAAATTTATGATGTATAATTTATTATGCTGTATATAGCCAAACTTCACCAGAAGTGAGTTTGATATTTAATGCCCAATCTGTCTAGGTTAATTAAAGACAGTCCTATTTCGTAATCTTCCATGATGAGTTATTTGAAATATTTGTAAAGTGTGGAAAACAATTTATATTTTAGTTTTAATTCTTGCCTTTCCTTTTATAGTATAATTTCTGATTGATTCAGTAAGGGACTATGGTTTCTGGGACTTTCCATTATGTCAGGGAGTCAATTATTTTAATCAGGAATTAAGTTATTAATTTTGTTATTGATATACTATCTATCTTTATATGTCTAAGGCATTATGTATTTATAGCTACAACCATTCATTTATTATTAGTATTTTGCTTTGCTACTTACTCCTCAGGACCTTCAGAAATTTAACTATGACTAGTCCAATCTTTCACACTCCCTCAAAGTAGATGTAGTTCATACCAAGGGATTCTTTTCGGGCATTGCCATTAAGATGTGTATGGGAAGTCCAGCACATCAAAAATATTTTATGATTATTTAGAGACATGTTTTAGCTGGAGGGCCAGCATTTCTCATCAACTAGTTGTATTTACTAGGAATTTCCTTTAGCAAAGCCACCCAGAGGTTCATAACAGACCTCATATATGTTGTTGTAATCTATAATAGCATACTGCCTTCTTCATCATTTTATATCTTTATTTAGCAAACCTGAAATGCTCTCTGCCATGATGGCATGTCCTTCACAAACCAATTTCATTAATTAATTAAAGCTGACTATAATTGTCAATTATTTATTTAAGAACTATTTTGCTTCCCACACTCATTATATACAAATGATTTTAAATGTAATAGTGTTTGAAATGCCCATCTTTCATGTCTTGTAATATATATATATATATATATATATATATATATATATATATAGACATATATTTATAAAAGGGCACATATATATATATATATAATAGATTTATTCATAATATCTTAAAGAGGGCTAATAATATTTTATTGCTGATTGGTTCTTGGCAGACCAATTAATCTTTTTTTTTACTTTGTTAATCAAAGCTGCATCAAAAATGAATTCAAGAAAATAACCAAGTTGTGTAAACAAAGACTTAACTTATTTTGTAAATCAATTTCTTAATAAATTCCTGTAATATTATTTTAAATTAGCTTGGTTTGTCATCACTTTAAATCTCTAAGGTTAATTACTCTATTTATTTATAATATTTCTTCGATTTAATTTCACTTCTTTGTAATGTTGCCATAAAGAATTATCATTATTATGGTTCAAACCATTAGTAATCTATATGCAATCACCCCTGTACTGTTCTGCAATTCACTAAATCAAATTTCTTATATAAACCCATTATTATTTTGAGTCTCTTTGTGAACCATGACCTCCAGCTGGGACGAAATAAAAAAAGCACTGCTCGTGTCATCACAAACATTATCCATTAGTCAGAGAGGCAATAGTTCAGGCAAATAGGTTAGGATTCACCATCCCCCTGACATTTGTAGCTTGTGTATGATTGGATTCAAGGTACTTTTGCTTGAATTATTGATCTTGTTGAATAAATACATGATTTTGACTGGCACAATATGTGAGTTACTTATAAACAATTACTTATTATATCAGTATCTGGATCATTCCACTTGAAAGGAGGGGACAAACTGTGAATTGAGAAAGAGAAAATACGATGGGGGAAAATGTTTGTTTATTTTTATTTATGGCCTAGATCTATTAATGTAATATGTGTTTGTAAGGTATTATTTCAGAATTTCTCTTTTTATTTATTTATTGTAGTATAAAATAGATATTAAGTTAAAGAGAAAAAGATATGTAAAATATATACATCTATTACATGTATTTTTATTTTTCCAAGTAAGGGAAAACATAATATTAAATGTCATTTATCTGAAGAGAGAGAGAAATATTTATCTCTTGCATTTTAAAACCGATTTTAGTATATTTTATTAAAGGGTAAACATACAGACATTTTTGTCAAAAATATACTATAATGACCCAATTATTTTCTTATATAAAAGAAAAATTGATCTAAACCTTTTTCATTTTTTAATTTTGCATAGAAATGAACATGTCCACTTTGAATACAAATGCAGGTTGATCTTTATTGTTTACATGCATGGTGCTTGCTATAACAAAAGCATAATTGATTATTTTAAAATAATGATTTATTTGACATATATTTTGGTTTGTCTATTAATACATTTATAGTTTCTGCATTGTAAAATGGAATATTTATATTTCCACTTTTATTATTTTACCTTACTATAGTATTGAGAAGGATTTGTGAT
Organism: Epiperipatus broadwayi; assembly: GCA_028023455.1. Lineage (NCBI taxonomy): Eukaryota > Metazoa > Onychophora > Udeonychophora > Euonychophora > Peripatidae > Epiperipatus > Epiperipatus broadwayi. The sequence goes on along the minus strand of JAQFVV010013672.1, from coordinate 53,857 downwards.
AGCTTTTAGCTGATAGGATGTGCCACATAGAATGGCATCAAATAGATTAATGGGCTGATGGAGAATCACCTATTGCAGATTGCATGAGAGGATAGTATGGTAGAGGCTGATTAATAATTAAGGCTTAGTTAGCATAATTAATCCTAAAAGAAAGGATATCCATGGTTTGAATTCTATTTTCCATGAAGTGGCAAAGCCCACACATGTATACCTATAGAGAGGTATTAGAATTAGCCATATTATTACACAACTATCATGTTGTTTTATAGAGCCTCCCTTTTTATTGTTTAATCCCTCATGAGGTTAGAGAGTTAGTTTTCCACCGTGTATGGTGAAGTTCAGTATTTCAAAATTCAATAGCAAAGATAAGATGATGTTAGATTAAGGAACACTGATCTAGATATAGTGTTTGCCTAATTATAATAGTGTTTTGTGATGTTGTAGGATCTTCATCAGTTTATAGACAGACCAAACCCAAAACTTACTTGTAATTGTAGAACTTATATATGTAAGAGCAAGAGATGCATGTGGGCAGTGCGGTTGTGGTCATAAGCAATGTTTTAGTGACATGTGTGTGTTTGACTTATGATGTCTGTTCCTACTTTAATATACCAAGCCTAATCATCTCAAATTTTAATCAATTATTAATTGCGCAGAACATGATAATTGCCCTTATCATATTCTGATAAAAGAAATGGCTTTAGTATAATGCAGTACTTTAGAACTTTCAAATTCTAGATTTAAAATTGATACATACCTTAAAGTCCTAAATATACTGTTGTTTTTGTAATTTAAGTACTAATTCAGCTTAAATGAGGTTTCACTATCTTATTATTTAAGATAGGCTAAACAGTAATAAGTGATACTTTGAATTTCATTGTATAAGCTGGTTGTATTGAGTAAGAATATGGTCAAGGGGATACCAAGTATTTTTCCATTCCTGAGTTTAATTTGATGTATTGGTTTTATTTCAGACAATGTGTCTGAAATAAATTTTGTAAATATTGTAAATAAAGTTTGTTTTGTTTAAAAATGTATTTATTTGCCTGTAGTCTTATTGCTAATCACCATACACACTATTATTGTTATTGCTATCGACATATCAGAAGATTATATATTGAAATCATCATCGACCAATATAATAAAATTAACTATTGGTTAATATACCAAAATAATTTTGTTAAGCCCTATCACTTAAGAGTACATCTAATGCATCATCACACAATAATCAAAATGTTAATAATTTAGAGTACATATTATTTTAAGTAATATATTAAAAGATAAACATAATATTGATTTAATCAGTTTAGTTGAACCCACAGAGCTATTGTTCACTGATCTTGATCACATGTTTATAATTATTTGAAAAAAGGAATTTGGTAAGTTATTGTGTTTATTTATTAAAAAGTTATTCCTATTTCTTAAATATTAAAGTTATAAGAGTTATTGAGTTCATAAAGTTTATGTGTAACTGCTAAATATAGTTGTTAATTTGAGTTTATATTTAGAGCTGCTTTGTGCATTCCATTCGGGTAGTGGTAAAATCCCTCTCACTGACCCAAGTATATTTTGTATAATGATTTGTGAGTTTTTGAAACCTGAGAAGAATTAGTTGTTAAGTTTCAAGGTAGAATTTGAATTTGTAGTAAATTTGATAGCTAGTTATTTATTATAGTTGGACTTGAAATAGGTTACTTTCACTGTTTTATGAAAGTCAACCAAACATTAAGGTATAAATTACTTCTTTTGTTGTAAAAAGTATGGCTTGTTTTAACTTCATGATAAATATTCTGGTTTTGTCAAGCTTGGAATCCCTATTTTTATTTAGCTTATCTTCTTACCATTTAATACAATATTAGTTTATAGTTTAAAATTTCAGTCTCCATCATCAACATTGTTCTTCAATTTCATCTTGATCATTCTTTTATTTATTCATTCTCATTTGATATTAATTCATTATCATAACTGATTAATCATACATTAACTTTTATTCTTTTATCATCTTAACTATTCATTAACTCTTATTCTATCATTACCTTAATCATTCATTATTCTCATACATCTTCATTCATTTCTCTTCATTCTTAGACTCATCTAATTATACTATTTAATTATTACTTCTTTTCATCATCCATTTAGTCATCTACATCATAATTTACTTATTATTGCATTTATAATTTTAATTTCATAATCATTCCAGAGATATAATTATTAGTTATTTATTGATTTGCTGAATATCAAAGTTAAATCATCACATTTTGTTTTATGTGGATTTTAAAGCTGGTTTGACCAGAAGTTATTATCTTTATTAATAACATTGAGATCTTCTTTAGATCTATAGTTTCATGCTAGTTTTATTCAATACAGGAATCATTTCATTAGTTTAACCTTTTTGTTTCTTTATGCTTATATTCTTGATAATGAGAGTATGATAGGTTACAAAAGGTAAATTTGGTGCCATAAAAATGTGTGGCCAGATTCATATATATAATTCCAGCATTTAAGGGGCAGGTCATAAAGGCAGATTATTGCACCAAACATGAATCTAGATTACTTGATGATCATAAGAGAAGGTCACTATATATATATATATATCCTATGATATAAGAGAAGGTCACTATATATATATATATATCCTAAAATATCAATATGTAAGCTAAAGTCATGTGATAAGTTATCTGATATTTTATTGGTTTATACTAAACCCTGGACACAATATGAAGGTGCTTATAAATTATTAAAAAACTAAGGATAGCAATAAATATGAAATCTGAATTGATTTTCAATTTATATGCTTTTTTGATGTTTTTTTGTTCTCACACTCAATGTAAAATATAAAATTAAACCATTATTATTTATCAGAAAATAATAAATTTGATTTCATTTGATAGATATTTTTATTTACTATTGAAATAAATTTTAAATATTCATACTTTGTTTCTATAAATATTAAAAAATGAGATCATAATCAAAACAAAAACATTATATATCATCATTTCTAGAAAGATTATCTTTATTTTACAAAATCAATGAACCTTCATTATTTCTGATTTTTTTTAAAAATCTGAACAAATATTTATTTATTTATTTATTTCTGCTATATCTAATGAAATGCTTTAAAAGTTTAAAAATTTTCAATATTTAATGCAAAATTATATAATCAACAAATCTTCATTATTTCTGATTTTTTTTTAATCTGAACAAATATTTATTTCTGTTATATCTAATGAAATATGATTTAAAGGTTTAAAATTCTTTTAATATTTATTGCAAAATTATATTTCCATACTCCTAATTATAATTAGATTGCTGATGAAAAAAACTAATCTTTTAAATAGCTTCAGGTCATATTTACATTAGCTGCTAATATAATGTTTTATTTTTGAAAATAAAACTATTTCCATTAAAAATCAATTATTAATCATTTATATTTTTTGATATCTAATAAATATTGTGTAAATTATTGTAAAAAAATATCTAAAACTGTAATAAATTTGCAAATAAACACATATTTGTCATTTGAACCATTTTCTTTAAACAATGTCATACATTAAAGATTAGCCTTTTCAAGCTATGGTGCATGCACTTCTATGAGTATTAATAATAAATGAATACTTTCACTCCCAACACAAGATATAGTATTTATGAAAGGCTGATCTTTAATGTATTACAATTTATAAAACATAGTGCTATAAAATAAATGCTTATTTAAACAATGTCATAAAATTCATGATGTTTGATACACTTCAATAATACAATAGCTTTATTTGTCAGGGCAGAGCTTAATTCTTTTTTAGGGGAATTTTTTATTTTCTTGCCATCTATTGAATATTTTTAAACTAAAATTTTATATTATAATGAATATAGGAAAGTACACATTTTGTAATATAATGTTTGCAGAAATTCTCACTAGAGGTGAATTAATAAAAGATGAATATATTTATATGAAAACAATATTTGGTTAATGAAAATATTAATTTAAAATTAATTGAATAAATATTTTAATTAATAAGCACATTTCAAAACTGACTCCTAATACATTTTATTATTGCACATGATAAAAGTATATTTTTGATTATGTATTGTTCTGAATAAAATGAAATTTTTTGCTTTTGTAGCCATTATCAATGAAAATCTTTATTTTGAATGTGTCATAAATAAAAGTACTGATTGTCTGGCAAAAATACTAGATAAATATTGTATGATACATTAATCATATTCTAATTTTATAATCAAAACATAATATTGTATACTGTATAATGAAATAAACTATTATAATAAATCTTTGACTCCATTCAGAGAAATTTTGCAAAAAGAAAGCTTCATGGTTGTATTATAACAAAAGCATACACACTTTCTCTACCTCTCCTTTTCTTTCTTTCTATCTATATTTTCCCTCATATTTGTATATTTCTTTCTCTGATGCTTTATACCTCTTCCTCCTCCCTTCCATATCTTTCTCCCTCTCTCTTTCTTTCGCTTTCTCTCTATACAGGTATGTATAAATATATAAATAAAAAAGTTTTTTCAAGTTTTTCATAAATTGTAAGAATAAAAATATTAAAATAATAAATCTCTTGTTTTATATATATATATATTATAACAGTCAGTGCTCTCTCTAATCCTATCTGCTTTACCAGGGTAGCACTAGGCTCTTTGAACCTAGATACATTTATAAAGGAGGCAGGCACATATGGGAGTGGTTCAAATTTTAATTGGCCAATAGCCCTAGTTGTAAGCTCATCGCAAACTGAACTTTAAGATATAAAATATCAATCTTAGAAAATATAAATTGATTTCATATAAAATTAATAATGATAAAACAAATCACCATCAAACAAATGAGACAAAACATGTTTATTGCATACATATATTTCAAATACAAAAATTTCAAGGACCAATTAACTATTTAACATTTAGTATTATGTGCTCAGAGAGATAAAATGAATATATTTTAACATTATTTTAATACCTTTGTAAGAGTAAATATACTGCATAGAACCAAATATTTAAAAGTCTCCAACTTTTAATTCCCAACCAAAAGTTTGCATCCAAACCAATGCTAGTTTATTGATATACCAATGTGATCAATGCAAAATGAGAATGTTAGCATAACAAAAATCATTATTACAGGAATTTACATCTATACCATCTTGTTAGAAGAAGCACAATGATCTTTGCTAATACAGGAATGTGTGTCTGTCTGGTAAAGGATCATATGAATATATGCAGAAAAAGAAATGTTCCATACTGGGGGAAGTGCAGTCCATTGACGACTTATAGTTCCCATCCCAATCAAAGGAAATCAATGGTGTAGGAATATTTCTACTACCATTGTCAACATGATGGCTAACATTTTCAGGCCATGCATTTGATTGGGTGATATACCTTGAATGCTAATGTGACACAAGGAAATGAGAATCCAATGTATAAAATAAAAATGATGTCAATTTTGAAAGATTTTATAAATAAATAGTGAGCATAAATAAGTTTATGATAATTATTATGCTAAATCCTAATTAAAAATATATATAAGTGAATATATTTTGTTAGCCAAAAACTGTTAGAGAATAGCACCAGAAAACTATTAGAATAAAAAATTTCATTGTACACAAAGTATAGTTTATTTCAACCAAATATCGCAAGAGGGCAGCACTATTCAGGCATTAATGTGGGATTGCGCTGCAGAGGAAATGGAGCTAAGTTGAATTTTGATATTTTTAAAAATTTTTTTGGTTCTATTTTTCTTTGTGTGCGAGATTGATCTTTTGAGAGCAGTAATATAAAAAATAATTATTGTGAATGAAAGTATTTGAAAGATTGAAAATTTGTGTGTTTAACTATCTGAAAGATTTTCGTTCGCCATTTTAGGGTAAGAAGTTTTTTTTAAAAAAAAGTTGTTCTTGTTGAATGTGTGATAGCGTAAGGATATTTATAAAAAAGTTGTATGTAAGTTTAATTTGTTTTAGTTAAGTTTGTTACTGAAGGTTTCTTGAATTTTAAAATAGGTATTTGTTTTGAGAAAAAAGGCAACGTTTGTTTGGGAGGCCTAACGTTAGAAGACACGTGGGTATAGTTTTGATCAGGCTTGGGAAAAAGTAAAAAAGTTTTTATTTTTCTGTATAAGAGTGTTTGAAGAATAGGAGCGGTATTATAAAGTCAAATATAGAATAGGTGACTTGAAAAATAAGAATATGGATTGCATTTGCATGGTGCAATGTTTAAACAACAGAAAGGAGTTAGATGAGCACTAGTAGAGTGTACAGTGTGTACTGAGGTGTATCATTTGAAATGTTTGAATGAGAATGACAAGGGTGTGATAGGTTTCTGGATATGTAGTCAGTGTGTAAATGTGATTAAAGAGGTGAGACAGTGGTTTTTAAGTGTAGGTAGTCTGGAGAGAAAGTCAGAGAAGAGGGAGCAAAATGTAGTTAAGAAAGATAGGACAGAGTATGGTTTTACTGGAGTGTCTGGAAATATGGGTGGTGGAAGTGGTAATGCAATGGAGATGGTTAGCCAGAAAATAAGTAAGATGGAGGAAGAAGTGAAGGATGTAGAAGTAAAATTAAAATTGTTAGAGATGAAGTGTGAGGAGATAAAGGAATTATTGAGTAGAAATGATAAGGAACAAATGGATAAGGAGGTTCAGAAGGTGGTAGAAAAGGTTACAGATGGAGTAGAGAAAGTAGACTATGAGACAGTATTGATAGGAGATTCACTAATAAGAGAATGTGGGGATATAATTGCAAGAGAAAATAGAACAGGTATGTTAGAGTATGTTTGCCTGCAGCTAAAAATTAGGGATGTGACAGATAAAGTAAGAAAGCAAGGTAGTAGAGATGTGTATGTAATGGTAGGGACTAATAATTTGTTAGAGCCATCAGAGAAAGTAATGGATGAGTACGTAGAATTGATTAGAAATTTGAGAGAGATTAAAGGAAGAGTAGGAGTAGTGGGACTATTACCAAGATTTGATAAGAGGCATTTGTTAGATAGGGCATGTTCTATAAATGAGAGAGTGAAAAAATTGTGTGAGAGAAATAATGTGTTTGTGGATGTATGGGATTGGTTTATTGGAAAGAGGGAGTTGTATAGTAAAGATGGTTTGCACTTAGGAAAACAAGGAAGTGAAGATTTAGGGAGTCTGATGTTTAAAGAATATAATTTGGGAAACTTCTAAAGGGGGGTGGGCTTTTAAATTGTAATTATCAAAAAGAGGAAGAATGAAGGGGATATAGGAAATAAGCAAAAGATGGTTGATTTAGATATAAGTGTAGATGTGGAGAGGGAATGGTTTGGTAAAAATAGTGGTAAGAACATTTGTTATAAATGTAATGGAGAAGAAGGAACCAAAAGAATTTATAAAAGAGTAGTTAGAAAAGAAAAAATTGTTAAAATTGGGTTTTTGAATATGCAAGGTGGTAGGAGACCAGAAAATGGCTGGAATTAAATAAAGCAATTGAAAATGAAGGGCTTGAGGTATTAGCAGTAGTGGAAACTCATCTAAGAGAAGAAGGACCTATTTTGGAAGAGGTAGTATGGCAGGGTATAAACAGAAAAAAAAAAGAAAAAAGGAGTGGTGGTATAGGTGTTATGTCAAGAAAATATTTAAATACTGTTAAATGTCAAGAGCATTTGTGGTTTGAAATAAGGTTGGGTAGACAAGAATGAATGGTGGCTGTAGTGTATATCACCACTGGAGATAGTCAAACTGTAATGGAGTGGAACAATAGTATATATGAATGCCTAGTTAAAGATATACAGAGTTTTAAAGAAAAGGGGAAGAGAATAATGGTTATAGGGGATATGAATGGACATATTGAAGAAATTGATGATGTGGATAATAAGAATGGTCAGTTTTTGAAGAAATTTTGTCAAAGAGTAAATTTGAGCATTGCGAATTTATCAAATGTGTATGATGGACAATACACATGGTCTAGGAATAATGTATTTCACACAATAGATTATGTATTGGTAGAAAAAGAGGGAATGAATAAAATACAGAGGATTAAGGTGTTTGATAATGAAGAGAGAGTATGTAATAGTGATCATAACTTTATTGTAATAGAAATGGTTAGTAATGTGATGGAGGATAGAAATAATGGTAGAAATAATAGTGAAAGATGTGGATGGAGAGTGAATGATAGGAATACGTTGGAAGAGTATAAAATAAAATTTGAAGAAACCATGGAGCAGTTGGTTGGGGATGAATATAAGGACTGGTGTGGTGAAATAGAAAAAGTGGCAAATAGGGTTTTAGTCGAGAATATGCAGAAGAATAAAAGTAATAAAAAATGAGAGTTAGTAAAAGCGTAAAAGAGAGGGGAAAAGCATGCAGAGAGTATAAGTGTGCTATCAAAAATAAAGAAAGTGAAAATGATATTAATGCTATATGGGGAAAGTAGTTAAAAAAGAAGAAGCTAGCTAAAATGGATAATTATAGAGAGAGGATGAAGGTCAATAGTAAATTGTTGGAGGATATTAATAAAATTGGAAGAGATGGAAGTAAATAATTTTGGAAGTACATTAAAAGGAGAAATGTAGGGGAAAGAGAGGTAGTATTAATAGATGATGAGGAAATAGAATGTAGCTCTAGAGGCGAGCTAGAGAAAATATTAAATAGATCTGTAATGGATATAGAAAAGATGTTAGATGTGAAGGAATTAGTGATAGAAAACATTAAAGCAGTTAGTAATGGGAGTATTAGGTTCACAAAAAATGAATTGAATGAGGCAGGAAAGAGATTGAAAAGTGGAAAGGCAAGAGGTTTAAATGGATGCACAGCAGAGATGGTAATGAATTTAGGGCATAGAGCAAAAGCAAAGTTATTATCATGTTTTAAAAAGATGGCACAGAAGTCAGTTTTTCTGGGTAGTTGGAGTAATACAAGAATAAGATTATTATTTAAAGGAAAGGGTAAGGATCATGGAAAGTTAAATAATTATAGACCGATAGCGGTGACATCAGTTTTATATAAAGTTTTCGCATATATGGTAGCTGGAAGAGTTGTAAAATGGATGGAAGAGAATAATGTAGTGGGGGAAATGCAAGGAGGTTTTAGGTCAGATAGGCATATAGAAGATAGTTTGTTTGTAGTTACACAACTTATGGAGATGAGTAGGAATTCAGGTAGATCATTATATATGAGTTTTATAGATATAGAAAAAGCATATGATAGAGTAAATAGAAATAGATTATGGGTAAGATAAGCCAATTTGGGAATGGATGAAGCTTTAATAAATATTATTAAGAAATTATATGAAAATAATTATTATACTTACCAATTAGGGGATATAGAATCAGTTAAAGTTAAAAATGGGGTGGGATTAAGGCAAGGATGCCCTATGTCACCGATTTTGTTTTTGCTGTTTTTGAGTGAAATGGAGAAAACAATAGAAAGACTAGGAAGAGGGATAGAGATACCGTTAATAGGTGACAAGGGAGTATATACTTTGTCTGGGCTTTTTTTGTGGATGATATCTTTTTGTGTGCAAAAAGAAGAGAAGATATGGAAATAATGTTGAGGACATGTGCAAGGGTGCGTAAAGAGATGGAGATTAAATTTCATGAAGAAAAATCAAATATAATGATGGTTAATACTGAGGAAAGATAAGATGTAGAATTTTTATTGGGGGATATAAAGTTAAGTGTGGTGAATAGATATAGGTATTTGGGAATCATCTTATGTAATCAGAAAAATTGCTTGGAGGAATGGGGAAAAAAATTGGTAAGTGAAGCAAAGAAAAGAAAAGGTTTGGTAAAGAAACTAACAGTATTTTTATATAATAAATATGACATAGCTAGAATTGTATGGAAGGGAGTTGCAGTAGCAGGGTTAACATATGGTCATGATGCATTATGTGTTAGTAAAAGGGTTTTAGATTATTTAGAGAAAGTACAAAGGGAAGTAGGAAGACATGCATTAGATGCAGAGATGTGGACAGCAAAGGAGGCAATTCAAGGAGAAATGGGATGGCCAAGTTTTTATATGAAAGATGCAAAAAGTAAAATGAAAATGTTTGGTAGCTTGCAGTTTATAGATAGTAAAAGAATAGCCAAAATAGTGTTTAATTGGGTTATGAGTAAAGGGCAGGTAACAAGATGGGTGAAAAAGGTAATGCGGGATGCAAAAGATTTGGATAAATAATTTATATCAGTATACTTGTACAAAAGGTGGGATGGTTGTGTTAGGAGGATTGATGAATGTTGTACTGGTAAAGAATCGATAAAAGAATAGAAGCATTAATAAAAAATAGAGAGTCAGAGAAATGGAGAACTAGTATGGAGGGTAAGAAGAGTTTAAATATATATAAAAGTAAAGGGAACATTGGATGCGAGTTAATTTATGATAATAGTAAGGAAAGTAGTTTATTGTTTAAGGCTTATGCGGGATCTTTAGCCACCAGAGAATATGCATGTAAATGGAAAATTATGGGTGATTTAGTGTGCAAATTGTGTAAGGAAGTTATAGAAAATATTAGGCATCTGTTGATTGAATGTAAATGCTTGAAAGCAGAAAGGGTACAGATAATGAAGTTATGGGAGAATAGGTATGAACATAGTGACTATACAGAAAGTGAGTTATTCTTTTTTATGCTGGGTTTGCAAAAAGATAAGGGGGATTTAGATATAAAGGCCATAGAGTTGACAAAGATTATGTTGTGGAAATGGGATGGGGCAGAATATGGGAAGACTTAAAGTGAGGAATGGAAAATAAAGTGGCTAACAAGTTTATCTGGGCATAATTGCTGAGATATTCTTGACTTCATTTAAGGAGAAGTCAAAATACATCACATCACATACATAGAAGTTGCAGGGCATCACATCACATCACATCAACTAAGAAAACAACTTTTTTTAAAAAATGGATTAGGAAAATATATAAAATGGAATAGCAGAGTAAATTACTAATAGTGTATTGACAAAATAATGAATAAAAAAAAGAAAAGTGTGTCTACAGTGATATAAAAAATATCAAAGGCAGACAATGTTTAGTTTGGTTGATAGAATTTCTAAGGAAGGCTGTTCCAGTTCACATAATCTTTTCTTTTTACATATCCTTAATCAGAGACAAAATCTCTTATTAAAATATAGTGCATATATGCCTTCTGATAGCATTTGTAACATAAATATAGAAATAGAATGTTAAAAATCATTTGATTGGTGCAAAAAGATATTATTATAACCAATCTTTCATTGTACATATACAGGAGGCCTGCTATATAACTTGTTATAGTAAATATAAAATAATCAGAAGTGACTGAATCCAAGATTATATTGGATGTGATTAAGCTCGGCCATGAACTATGGGGCTTGAACTCTTAACTCTGCTACTCTACCATGGCACTAAACTATGAAGGCAGATATTGTAGATATATATTTTAATAATATAATGTATTATGATATGTCAAATATTATTTTTCTATTGAACTAATGTATTAAGGGGAAAATATTTTCCAGACCTTTTTCTAAAAAAAAAATTCAAATTTATACAGAAGTGTATAAGTATATAAATAGAAAGTCTTATTTTATTGTACACAAAACTACAATTTATTATAATTGCTAAACAATAATTAAAAAATATACTAAGACATTATTGATAAAACATTTTAAAATGTATTATTATTACTACTATTATAGTTACTGCTTTTCAAGAATGCATACAAATAGTATATGTTTATATTTTTTAACTTTTTTTATTTATCTTTTTAACCAAATGATTTATACAAGCAAGAGACTTCATATGGAAAAATCAACAAAGAGCATCGGAGTCAATTTGCTTGTCCTGTCATCTACTGAAATATTTTCGCTATTTTTTATCACATAGTTTATATATATTAAATCCAAAAAAAATCTAAATATATCAGAATAATCAAAAATGCAGTGATTTCAAACAAATTTCAAAGAGCCTTGATGTTTTGGTCAATTGGGATTTCATGTGCATTGTAAGATTACTTCTAGAAAATTTTTTGTATGACTAAAATCTTGTTTTTTGTGTGTGTGTGAAATTTATTATGATTATTTTTGCACAATAATTGTATAATAATTATTAACCATTTTGTACTGTTCTAGCATTCTGACAGATTTCTTTGTTCTCATTTACATTAAGCTACAACTTTCTCTTTAATATTAAACCATTATTATTTATCAGAATATAATAAATTTGATCTCATTTGTTAGATATTTTTGTTTAGAAATTAAATAAATTTTTAAAAATCAATTTGATTTTTGGAAATATTTTAAAAATTAGATTTTAATCAAAACAAAGTGCTGTTTCATCATTCAATTTCAGATGTAGCAGATTCAATTTGCAAAATGAACAAAATCTTTCTTGTGTGTTATTTGTTTTAAAATATAAATGAATTATTTTTCATTTCTAGACAATTGTATTTCCCACAACTATAATTTCTATAGAAACAATATTCAGAAAAATATTTCCTTTTATATTTAAAAATAAAACATTTCTGTAAATAATAAATATGTAATAATATACATTTTGATTTCTAATAATTATTATCCAATTATTATACAAAAATGATCATAAACTTTCCAAAAATCAAGTTTTTAGATCATCGTAATATTTTTTAGACTATAATAATATTTTCTTGAAGTAATCACACAAAGTTTGAGATTGCCAAACAACATAATAGGCACCCATCATCATATACTTTGAAGATGTGATGTGATGTGATGTATTGTGGCTTCTCCTTAAACAAAGTCAAGAATATCTCAGCAATTATGCCCAGATAAACCTGTTAGCCACTTTATTTTCCATTCCCCACTCTAAATTTCCCCATAATCTGCTGTATCCCATTTCCACAACATAATCTTTGTCAACTCTATAACATTTATATCTAAATCCAGCTTATCTTTTCCCAAACCCAGCATAAAAACCAATAATTCACTTTCTGTATAATCACTTTTTTCATGTTTATTCTTCTATAACTTCATTATATGTACCCTTTCTGTTTTCAAGCATTTACATTCAATTAACAAATGCCTAATATTTTTTATTCCTTCCTTACATAATTTACAAAATAAATCACCCATATTTTTCCATTTACATGTATATTCTCTTGTAGCTAAAGATCCCGTTTGAGCCTTAAACAATAAACTACTTTCCTTACTATTATCATATATTAACTCACACCTAATATTCTGTTTATTTCTATATATATTTAAATTCTTTTTAAATTACAATATTAGAAAAAAAACTATGTATATTTTAAAACTATAAAAAAAAGATTCGCAGAATTCTCAGCAGAGAATAAAAAATGCAAATACAATTTCTTGGCTTCTGGCACAAGAAAGTTTTATAATTAAAAATGCAACAGTGTACATGATTGCACATTTATTTTATATAAATATGTTTTATTTTTAAAAAAAGAATAAAGGTAATAAGTGCCAGTATAATGCTGACAAAATAAATTATGTAGTTCCAATGATCACATCTTTTCAAATTGATTGTTAACTCATCATCACTGACTATCAGTTAAAATATATTGCAATATTATAAAAATTATTTTTAAATGGTAATTTGATAAATTTATCAGATGTTGATATTTATTTATTCACATTTTAAACACAAATAATAATAATAATAATAAGTGTCATTGATTTTCAGTCAGTAGGAGCAGATTGATTTTATAAAATCATTCTGCTCCTACAGACCAGTGAATGATGAAACCATTCTTTGTTTTTATTACAATCTTGTTTTTTCAATATTTGTCGGAAACATGATGTTTTAGAATTTATTTCATTTGAAAACATAAATTCTATCAAATCAATCCCAATTTATTCTGATATAGAATAACAGTATAATACTAAAATTAAATATCAAAAATTTACAAAACATTCATTCGGGAACAATTAAATCTGTGGCACATTAAACCAGAAAACAAAGTTTTTAAATTGCTTTTGAAAACATGTTTTCATTTGTTTTGTTGCTGTTGTTTTTTTACAAAATGATGCTTGTTATTTAAAGTGAGGCAAAAAACATGACTGACAAGTTGACAGTGCTGAAATTTATAAAGAGTGTCCTAGAGATACCAATATCATCACTTGATCTTTCATATGAAGTATATATTCTTATTCTTCTCCTTTACTTTCTTTGCATTTTTTCATATATATATATCGTTTATAATAACTCATCTCATATACTCTTTAATGCAAAAAATTTTTTTAATAAAACTTCTTTATTTTCCTGACAGTTTCAACTGTCTATATATGTGGGTTTAAAGGATATATGTGTATATGTTTTGATATATATATATACATAGATTTTATATATATGTCTATGAGGTATATGAATCTATATATGTATGTTTAAGGGATATATGTATATTTTGATATACATATGTATGTATATTATATATATATGAAGCAATGGTTATGTATTTATATCATTCAAATATTGTAACTCTGATGAAGACTGCTGGACAGTCGAAACTGTCGGGAAAATAAAGAAATTTTATTTAAAAAAATTTTTGCATTAAAATGTATATAAAAGGAATTATTATAAGCAATATATATGAATATCTTTCATATGCTGAATCATATGATTTTAAAAACAATTTGTCTTCACCATTCTCTGAAACTATACTATCTGGTGTTCATTGATTATTCAAGTTTACAATAGATGGCTCTTGAATAAGGTGAAGATAAAATTACTCTTGGAAGGATTTTAAAGAAGAAGTGGAGACTAATTATGCCTTAAAAAATTACTATAAATGTAAAATTTACATATTTTTAATTAATTTATAAATTTTAATGTTTTACTGGGTGGTTACCCCCCCCCCTTTTTGGATAGCATATAATCGAAGCAGCATGTGTTAAGTCAATGGATGCAGCACTTCTCTTGTACATAATAAGTGCTTTGAAGTTTAAAAACTTATTTGTTTACAACAAATTTTAACAAAAAATAAAACTGAATTTTAAAATTGCTTTTTTTTATATAAGAATCATATCATTTTTTTAATTAGACATATCTATTGAATAAACTAAAGTCTAAAATATTAAACTCAGGAAAAACAATATTGATAATTGAATAATGAAAATAAATGAGAATGCATAAAATAATTCAACAAAGATTTTCTTTTCTTAGATTAATTGTAATATATATACTACTGTTATGAATAATACTATGGAAAAGTTAATCTTATTTTGAATGTGTATAGTACTTATTTTTAAACAATAAAATTATATCACAGATATGTGTATATACTGTATATACTTGTTGAAAACATTTGTGTTATATATATATATATATATGCATGTGTTAGAAATGGTATTGTGTATATATATTGTTATTATCAAATATCATGAATGTATATAGTTTCTAATATTTTTGTTTTAGTTGCTGACTATTTAAACATAATTTTAATGAGAAAGACATTTAAAGATGTAAATATTGAATAATTACAATTATGGCAAAGATAAATAGTCAGCTATATCTATGTTTTATGATGTTGAAAATAATTGCAAACACTATAGTATTACATGCACTGTTGTTACAAATAATTATGAACCGTTTGCAGTATAATCATAGAAATAAATATTTTATTATACTAATAATATATGAATAAATACAAAGAATTGCATAAAGTGGAATGACTTTTTCAAAAACTTATTAAAAGGTGTGTAATGCATGGAATGAGGAGAAAGAAAAAAACATGGACAAAATTTTGAAGCATGATTATAATTTAAGTAAATTGAAAAGGTAAAATGTGGAAAGCCAATGTATCTAAATTCAAGATATATCTATAATTATGAATTTAAATATCAAAATTATTAGTGTATAAGTAGAAATATACACACATGATCACTATTTCTTACGCTAGCACATAGCTGTTATTAAAACAGGCAAAACTCTCCATACAGTAGTGCCACTCAGTGCTAACCAGAGTAATCAATGGATGCCTGAAGGCTTGTTTTAAGTAGAAATATATTTACTCTATCATTCTTAATTAAGTATGTGTAGATGAAGTAAAGAATACAGAACTGAAATCTATCAAGAATCCTCCTTGGTAAATTGTATTATAAGATGTGATGTAATGCATAAATGGCCTCTTCTTACAGAATAATTATTTCTTCAACAAATTAAATCAGAAATGTTAATTATCATATTGTTTTGTTTACTGACCTCAATTTTCAGTCCTAATTTTTATGGGTTACTTAATATTCAATCCTACCAATATGCTCATATTAATTTCAATAATATATCTCATCCTCTCTTTTCTTTCCAACTCACTATGTAACTGCTTTCTATTTTCCCTAAGGTTATTCACCCTTCACTAAATCATAACAGCTGTGGTAATTGCCATATCACTTCTTTATACCTATCCATCTTAAACCTAAAGTTTATAATTCATTAATTTAACTTCCCTTTACGTTATATTTCCATATTGTCCAAATTTTCTTAGAATTAAAAATATATCAATTGTCTCTCCCTCTTCAAAACACAATGATTTTACATTTTCCACTTTATCTTTACACGATCTACATTTTCCTCCCTCTTCAACACTTAACTTGTCTTTTTCTTCATTACTAAAACGTTTATCATTGCTATAGATAAAAAACTATTTCCTATCCATTGTCATAATTATCTTTACTTTTATTTTTTATTTTCATACAATTATAGTGTATTCTTATAAATTTTCATTTGTCTTTCATATTTCATATTTATTAACAATCAAGGTTTATATCCCAACCCCCACAAATGATTTATCCTGAGAATTTGCTTTAGTTCATTTCATTTTCTCAATGTATACAAAAATGCAATTTGTCATCGGATAATCTAGCAAACTATACCACCCATTAATTCATCTAATCTCCCTTTCAAAATTAAAAAATTATTTTTCCCTCCCATAATTTTATATTCATTTATTATAATAATCCTTGAATGATGTTATTTTGACCGCATTATAATAATAATAATGTAAAGTATTAATATATAAATAATTTGAGAATTATAACGCCTTTATGGTCCCGCCCTCTTGATTGTTGTGTAAAAGAAGAGAAAATAATTTGTAAACAGTCGTTTTGTTTCTGACCTCTTGCAGTATTTTATTGAACTAAAATGTTAATCGTATGTGAATGTGTGTACGTTTGCAAAGAAATTAATCGTTTTAATAACTGTTTAGTACTGCCCTCTAGAAATATCTGTCTAAACTAAAATAATGTTTGTATATATGTAAATGTAGTTTTCAATTAAACTATGTTAGCATAGAGAAGTGCATTTTCATTAAATGTCATGATCATGTGATTGCTGTTTCAGAATAACCTTTTTTATTATTATTTATGGATATCTTATGATTATGCTTGCATCTTCATTCGCACAAAAATTAAGATTCAAGCTCATAAATTGTCATTATATTTTAATTTTTCGTTTTGGATTGTCTTTACAAGTTTTTTTTTTCTTCATATATCATACCATCGACCGGGAGGCGAAACCACAACCGTCTGCAACCAACTACTTGCTTGCAAGGCGACTGCTCTGACCTCTCGGCTAACAACGCTTGACAAGTTTTTAATACAATTTTTTTCTATTCTGCAATTTTAAATGTTTTGTATAAATATTTTCAATATTAGTTTCCAAGGAGTAGTATTTGCAGTTCCATGTGGATGTTTAAATGAATAAAGATAGTATGTCAATAGAAACTTTAAGATTTAAATAAATAAAATAGATGGGAGCATATAGAAGTAATACTAATACCATTGAGGTGGACTAGATAGGATATTAAAAGAGATGACAACATAAGATAATTGAAGTCGGAATTAAATCCTAAAAGATATATATGAAATGAATAAATGATATAAGTAAATTTTCTGGAGTTGTGTATTGAAATGAAGTGATGGTTCAAAACAACTGGATTAAACCTAAAGGAAGTATTGGTTCACCATGGATAAATAAAAATTGAAACTGGCGATGACTAAATGTATTTCTCCTTTTTTTAAATATGTTTATTCATTATATAATATGCATTCCTTGTTATAATGAAATATGTAGAAGAGATTAAATATTTTTTAAAGTGTAGATAAATAAATCCTAATATATTCTAAAATAATACATTTTTATGAATGAAGGAATTCAAAGATTATATTAATATATTGGACTATTTCCATCATCTAATATTAAGTATTGATTGCCTTTAAAAAAAATGAACTATTTAAATTTTTTAGTAATAGTACACGGATTAGTATATGCATAACGTTTAGAAAGGTATTATTCTCGTCTCTTCTCCAGGTGTTCCTGATCAGATCAGTGATAATACTAGCATGGGAATCAAACCTTGACCCTTAAATTCTTGAACACTGAATTTTAAGGAAACCAGCCTGGTGTGACCAATGATTGTATTAGCATGGGAATCGAATGTGGACCCTTATATTCTTGAATATTGAATTTTAATGTAGCATTCTAACAACTGAGCCATTCTGCCAAAAGCAGCAATCAGTAGAAATTTCATATATGTATCTATGAGATGGCTCGGTTTATTAGAGTGTTACCTTAAAAATCAATATTCAAGAATCTAAGAGTCTAAGTTCAATTCCCATGAGTACTGTCACTGGTCAGGTCAGCAACACCTGAAGAAGAGAGAAGAATAATACTTCATGAAACATTGTGCATATAAAGTTGTAATAATTATATTTATAAAGCTCGTTACTTAAAGTAATATTTATTAAGGCTATAACCTTAAGACTATGCACCTGAAAAAATGACAGTTGGGACCTCTGCAAATCTTTAACACAAGATTTATTTAAAAGACAAGAGCGCATATACTAACTTATATACTATTACTATCAGTTGAATGTAATTGGAAAATTTAAATACAGTTAAATATTTCTAAAGACATTCAATACTTAATATTCGATGATGGAAATAGTTCAATATATAAATACAACTAAAATACCATCATCACAAAACTTCAGAAAAACACTATGGAATTTAAAGATCTTTAGCATCCAATTGAGAATTGTATATCATGGCAATATAAGGCTCATAGATATGGTTTCAAGATAACTCTTCAGCAGCTACCTGAACAGCATTAGTTAAAAAACAGAATAGACTTAAATTTTACTTAAGCATATTTTATTTTTTTAGAATTGTAATGCAAATACTTCATAACTGCTTTTATGCAATTAGCATATTGTATTGATAAATACGGTGCTCCTGGTTGAAAAAATACACCCACATTAAAATTCTAAATACTCAATCAAATGTTATCATGAGCAGTAGTTTCTTATTCTTTCCCATGTTCATTATCAGAAAATGTATAAAAAAGTATTCAAGTAGATCAGGTTTACCACTAACTCAAGATATAATTTCAACACCTAAGACTTATCTCAAATCAATATTTCTTTTATGAATATTAGCCAAGAATCTCTTCAAGCAATCAAGAAAATGTGGTGTAAATAATGAGATTTTAAATAAATGTATTTTTCAAGATCTAATACTAAATCCAATTGGATTTGATCTTCCTAGATGTAACAGACATCTTATCAACAGATTTAGAACAATTTATGTTGTTTGTGGTATCCTGCTTCACAAATGAAATCTAAAAATTACTTATCTTTGTAATTGCGGTCAGACACAAAATATGACCCCCATCTATTGATAAAGTGACAGAACTGAAAATCCTAATAGAACTTCTAGAATCTACCTTATGGTTGAAATCGATCTACATATTTCTTTATGATATTTTGTAAACTGTTAAGCTCTTTTAAAAAAATTATATTCCAAATAAATAAATTTGCTTTATTTCAATATATAAAGATGTGACATGCACAGTTATTATTTTTATTATAGTTAACAAGTAAGCATATAAAAATAGCCTCAATATGCACAAGCCTTCTGGCATCCATTGCTTACTCTGTTTGGCACAGGGTGGCACTACTGTATGGAGAGTTTTTGCCTGTTTAATGCAGAAATTGTAATTCATTTTCTTCTCCCCCCCCCTCTCCCCAATTTTATTATTACCATGTTTCCCAAAAATAAGATCAGGTTTTAAATTTTTTGCTTCAAAAGATGACTTAGGGCTTACTTTCAGGGAATATTTTATTTTTTCAGGTTTAAAAATCTACATTTATTCAAGTACAAAAATCTATATTTATTCAACATTACTAATTTCAACAGCATGTAAATAACTTTTACTACTTGAATATGTAACATTTATGATTATAAACATAACACAAAACATTCTCATTTTATATGAGAATATTAAGTTATTCATATACTATTGATATTAGTAATTTTTAATTTAAAATAATATATGAAATGTTAAGCTGGCTTGATTAATTTGTGAACTAAGATCACTTCTAATAATCAGCCTTTCAGATGTCGATGTTGATTTATTTACAATGTATACAGTTGGAGGTCGGATTAAAGAGAAATTCTTATATCGGACTGAATAAAGGTGCATTGATAAATGAAAAGTAAAATTATATTTGCAAGTTTATTAAAATGAATAATTATGAGTCTGAATATCAAATAATTTTGAGTAACATTTATTCAAGTATAAAAATCTGCATTTATGGTTATTTATACAATCATTACTTTATAATTCAGTACATTTTGTGTGTTTCACTGGATGAATAAAATCTGTTCATTAAGCTGAAAATCTTAACTAGAGCTTATATTTGGGGTAAGGCTTATATTATTATCGTCCTGAAAAATTATACTAGGACTTATTTTCTGGTTAGGACTTATTTTCATGAAAACACGTTAATGATTTGACATTTCTGAACTTTGATCTCCTAAATACCATTATTTAAATCTGCTTCTCATATATAGCTCGCAGCTATGGATGAAAAATGGATTCATTTTAATCTGAATTGCAGTTAGATGTTGACAGGTATGAGATAATAAAATAATATAACTATAGATGGTACTTGGAAAATTAATTATTTGAAAATATTACATTTATTTAATGCACTATAATTCTAATATTATATATATATTAATAAGTAAATAATAATTATGGTATGTTAAAATAAGCATAAAATATTACATATTGCCTATGATATTAACCTATTCTACCTATTGTAACTGGACTACCTATGTTGACCTAAA
Source organism: Epiperipatus broadwayi (assembly GCA_028023455.1). Lineage (NCBI taxonomy): Eukaryota > Metazoa > Onychophora > Udeonychophora > Euonychophora > Peripatidae > Epiperipatus > Epiperipatus broadwayi. The sequence goes on along the minus strand of JAQFVV010013672.1, from coordinate 32,790 downwards.
TATATAGTTGAACTATTTCCTGGTGAGCATATTGTAGAAAGGGAATAAAGATTGGCTTTACCCAATGTTTACCTAACCCACCCTTCTACAACAATATTTCCTGCTCACCAGAGGATGTAGCGTTAGAGAGACTGGAAACATCTTGAAATCTGAACTTTTATAATCAGTCATTCTCAGGAAAAGGGTTTTAAGTTGAAATCATCTTAGTTTAGTTGTTTTAGTTTATTAAATTTAAATATCACAACAGAATTTTAAAAATGAGTCCAAATCTTAAGACTAGGTTTTAAATATTTAAGTTATTTGTTAATAGAGGGTATTATTTAATTTTAACTGTAATGAAAAATAGTTTAATTAGATAATTTTAAAATTTAGCTAATTAAAAAGATGAGTAATTCCTAAAAATCAATAAGTAATTTCTATAGTTAAGCTACCAATCTTTAATTAATGAATATAATAGGGTATGTGACGTGGCATGCATGTGAAAGTTATTAATTGCTTAAGAACTTTGTGTTAAAATTAATGCTTAAAGTTATTCTTGAATATCTTTATTTTAAAGATATAATAAAAATAATCTGAGAACTTAAAGGAAAAAAATGTTTAAAGTAAATGTTGTAATGTAATACTTTATTAAACAATGTAAATTTTATTATGTAAATATTCTGTCATATATGACCCTGCCTTCAGAAGTGGACTATTCCAGATTCCTTATCTGATTGGTTAGCACCCAGTTGCTATCCAAGGGGATTAAAACCTTCACTAGGGTTCATGTACCAAATCCGCGTGTTTCCAGTAAGGTAGGGGATCTGCCTTTAAATAGTCAGCCTTTTGGAGGCAAGGCAGAGAGCAATTACTTCTGTTAACCTGAACGACAGAATGTGCTCTCCATTAAACCTTCTGCCATCAGCAAAGGTATTTATCTAGTCATTATTGAGACATCCATGCAGTGAGGCAAGTCCACCTACAGACTGGAAACTGCTACATCTGAACTAGAGCCAACTTGAGGCAAGCTAACTACATAGCTGGAAGAGGCTTCTTACCAGAACTCACGATGCAGGCTAATCATTAGCTGGAAGTGAGTTCCTTACTCCGCACAACTATCTCAGCATTGAAGCATATCAACTATATTTTTTCATTTGTTAACTAACGTGTGTATATATTTTGTACTAATAAATTATACATATTTATTGCTGAATAGTTGTCCGTTTTGTATCTGTTGGTTTGGAAATGAACCTGCAGGCCTAACCAAACACAACATATTCTAATATTTTATTTGCTGTAATATATTTTAATTTGTTAAATAATTTATTTAAAAAATCATTTAAAGATGATATAATAATTAATTGTTTATATTTTCAGTCTAGACAGTGACTTAGAAAGTTCTAGAATTATGCAAATAAAATCTAATTTTAGACATTTTCCAGTAGTTACTAGAAGATTTTAACCTTCTTTGTTAATGGGGTCAATTGGGAGGTATTTAATTTGTCAATTTCATCTATAAAACTTGATTGCATGACTTTCTTTATAAAAGTTGGTGTAGACTCACATAATTAATTACTTAATTAATTAATACTTGATTCTTATCTGCTTAACTGATCTTCCACTTAATTTATTTTTCATCAGTTTTAAATTGCTTTTAACTAATTTTATTTTCTTAAGTTAAAGTTTAAAATGCAGTATTAAAATAATACTTATCCAGGCTCATCTATAACCATTAAAACTTCTCAACACTTAAAAAAAGTTGTTTACCAAGAATTTGCATTATGAAAGACTCACAGCAAACACTTTAAAAATTAAATCATTTTCCCAAGAATTACTTACTTTAATGGAATTTCATAAAAGGTAGTATTATTATGCATTTTCTGTAATAATTTTATTAATTCTACTTTCTATGTTATATATAGATTTTATCATGGAGAAACTTTTAAAGATTATGTTAAATCTTCATTATGTTATAATACTATTTTTCTTTTGAAATGATATTTAAAAATTAAAAAAGATTTTTTAACCCAAAATTGTAGAACTTTTTGGAACAATAGAATAGTTTTATAAATGTCATATCTTAAAAACAATTATATTTTTTGACAAGGAAATAATTAAATTATTATAGATTTCCTTTTTTAAGCATTAGTTTATTTAAGCCAATAAACATCACATAAATCACCATTTCTTATGCTTTCTTATAACTGTTATTCAAACAGGCGAAAACTCACTATACGTATTGCCACACATGGCAAGCTAGAGTAATCAATGGATGCCAGAAGGCTTGTGCATAAAATCCCCATCTAGTGTCTACTCATCCAATATCCCCAGACTAGTGTGTGGCTTGTGCAGTGCTCTCAGATCCAAGACTCCTCACTGACTAAGGCCACAAGCCAGAAACTAGTCTGCAGATATTGGATGAGTAGGCACTAGATGAGGATTTTATGCACAAGACTTCTGGCATCCATTGATTACTCTACCTTGCTGTGTGTGGCAATGTGTATAGTGAGTTTTTGCCCATTTGAACCTTAGTTTATTTATAAACTTACATTTCTGAATACTATAATATAATGTTTGCACCTTAGCAGTAATTTATATCAAGAAAAAGATAAAACTTTTTTTACATTTATGAATATATTAAAGAGTTTACTAATAATGAATGACTTAAAGTTGATTAGTATGCCTTATTATTTTTAAATGCTTCATTTAAAGAATAATATTTGTTTATTGACTTTCAATTTTTTTAGAAGTTATCATCCTTAAATGATAGATATTATCATTAACAACATTGTGAAAATGATTTTATCATAAAAATGACTTTAACATGTCTGCATTTAAATTTAAGAAAATATATTTCTCAACATTTGTCTCAAAACTTATTGCATATATTCAAATTTTAGGAAATGTATTATACAATCTAATGCATGCTACAGATATATTAATGCGAATCTTAATTTTCAAACTTATTATTCTCCATTGTTCCAGAATATTTGCTCTCCATTATATTCATTTAATGAACTATAAATTATGTTTATGAAAATTATTGTTCTTTATATATTTATTAATAAATGACAAAATGTATTTCAGAATAAATTCTCAAACTCATTAATATAATAGACTATGTAAAAAGTACAATGACTATTTTAGAAATCTGCTCTTCATTATAATTTTCAATGAAGGATAATAGTCATTTAAAACTACTCATAACTTATTATGCTCCATTATAAAACATGACTTTTGAAATACTTGCTCTTCATTAATGTTAATTATCAATTAATCATAAAATGTGCGCCCTCAACAGAAAATACCAATTTTATTATATGATATTCCTTTTAAAATAATTAATTGACATGTATCATGTTTGTTATTTTGTTTATTAAATTATATATATCCAGTCTGAATGGCTATGTATCCATGCTAGTATCTTTAAATATTTTGCTTTTTCTTGTTCTGTGAATTATTCTGTGTGTGCACATTTTTCCATATATTGTAAAATAATGATAGGAATATCAAAATGAATGACTGTCTCTTTACTTTTGGTAATGAATATAATTATTAATTTTTAAATATTCATGATATTGTAAATGCAATGTATTATTTTTATGCATTTTATTTTGTATAATCATTTATGAATTATTTACAAAATATGCTTTATTATAAGTTCTAAGAATAATGCCACCTGAATAATATATTCAAAAGTAATATATTTGTCACTATTATGAAGCTATTTATTTTGAATGTGTATGCAAATGCTGGAAGAGGTAGAAGCTGGTATATATTTTTATTGGTTATCATTATGCCACAATTTTTTATTAAGCTATCTTTAGCATTATTTGTTATTTTCATTGGTTTTAAACATTTAGTTTTTATTGTTTTAAAGAGGTTATGGCATTAGTCTCTCTTTTATAGATTATCTTATCCTGTCAGTGTATTGTAAAATATTTAGCATTAGTCTCTCTCTTATTGATATTTTATCTTGACAGTTTATTTTAAGACATAGTAGCTTAGTCTCTCTCTTATGTTGTGTTACATTTTTCTAGTAAATTATACTTTGTTTGTCTTATATTTAAGCATATAGTGCTTTATTGAGGCAAATCCTTATTATTGTTGTTCTTACTTGATGGTTCATTCTCATTATTTTTCTATCTAATGATAAAATTCTACTTTATTTATTGCCCTTATATGTAGGTGCTTTTTCTTTTTCTTGTGTTCATGCCATTATTATATTTTTGCCTTTGCTTCTATATCCTTTGAGGATTTTTTGTGATATATTTTGTCTAAAGCCATGGTTAATGTACTATCATGACATTATCCTGGCAATTAATATTTTTGTAAGTACTGTAGAATGCCAACCTTCAGTTGCACTTTTAGTCTATCTGAGTATTTTTTGTTTATTTAATTTGATGTGTTGGTCTTAGCCAGTACCTCAGGATGTTAAATCTGATAAAATATTTAATATTAAATTTAAAATTGTATGTGTGGCTTCATCAACAATATAGATCTTCAGAATTCATCACACAATAATGACTAATAAGTTTATATTTAAATTAGGATGTCAACAATATTTTTATTAGTGGTCAATGCAGCCTTTATGTTAAGATTAGATGTTGTTTTACTGATCTTATCAGTTACTCCTTTAATATAAGGTAAAACCAGTCTACAATTATTTGAATTATCTATTTTATTTCTTGTTTTTAGCATCAATGCTACATAAAACATTATATATGGTGTTTTTGTGGCCATTAAAAAGTAGAATATGTTTTGCTAGAACTAGTAATAAATATTCCACTTCTAATGGCTACAATAAAAATATCATCTATGAAGCATTATAAAGTGTTGATACTAAAAAGAAGAAAGAGGATAAAACAGATAACTCAACTAATTATAGACTGGCTAAACCTTATATTAAATGAGTCACTCATAAGATCAGTAGAAGATTATCTCATTTTATCATAAAAGCTACTTTGTCTACTAACAAAAAAAAGGTGATATTTCCCCATAAACTTAAAGACAGAATATTAGGATGTTTATGAAATTCCATGTTCACAGTACACAGAAAGATATGTAGGTCAATCCAGTAGACAGATTAATGTCAGAATTAAGGATCATAAAAATGCCTTCAATCAGAAATTATATATATCAGCTTTTACTTTACATTTTTTAGAAATTGGTCACAAACCTAAATTTGATTATGCTAAAAGACTTGCCAATTGGAAAAAGCATGATTTTAAACATTAAAAATACTAGCTGGCTTAAATAAAACTGATGAAACACAATATATTTCCATCTTGTGGAGACTATTTAATTAAATTTTACAATATAAACTTGTAATCAATTAATGGAGAAACTAAAGAAAATAAATATTTTGTTATTCTGGGTATTCTAAATATTCAATGACTTTATACTCAATTTCATTTTCTACCTCACATTCAATCCCATTAGTACTTGGAATCTAATGGTTTTTCTTAAAAAACTTGATCTTGAAAATGCATAAGTTTTTTTGTCAAAAAGGTGGGAAGTAATACAAAATAATACATGGCTTAATTCAACGATACATTGTTTATATATATATATTCATTATTTTTAAAATTTATATTATAGCTGTAAAAATAATAAAATAAATTGTGTTAGAGATGTTTTGGTGAAGCAAACTAAAACTGTCCCTATGTTGTGATACTATATTTTTATTAAATGCTTTTATTGAATTTGAAAAATCTATTTATTTGTTTATTTGTTAACTCTCTAGAGAGTGGTTTAAAATTATTATTTTTAATTAACAACATTTTTTTAACATTTTAAAATTGATATTTAATATATTCATGTTCAACATAACTTGTTGAAATTTTGTACATTTGTTTAAAATGTCTATGAAAGTAATAGCATGCATTAATTGTTTAAATTTACAATCAAAGTAAAAATATTAACCACTTTTTTATTTAAAAGAATATTTCACATTTTTAAATACTTACACACAGATATAATATTATGCAGGCATATTAAAATGATATATACATAAGAGGCATACATTTTAACTTATAGCAGAAATATCTAGTGATATATATATAGATATTTTAACTGAAAGGTTCATGCAAACCATAAGAGGCAAAATTAATGATGAAACACAAGACTGACACAATATAATCTGGTCTTGGCCAGGGTACACTGTGATGACCCACCACAGCATTACATAGAGGAATATTAAATTACCCCAAGTAAATTTTGTGACTATTCACTTAGTAACTTCTCACTAATGACTGTATCTTAAAAGTACATTTCAAAACCTTAAACTAAGAATTTTTATTTACATGAGACCTTATGACCAGCCATGAATAAGATGATATGATCCATAAAGCTACTAAAGATTACTCTTCCAGGATTAAATGTATGGTCCATTACATCAGTACTAAATATCACATGGTGACTATAGACATTTAACAAGACAGTAAAAGTTATAGTCAGCATCATGACATGATTGGCTGTAGCTCAGATATACTCAGGATTTTAATACAGAAATGCTATGTAGAGTATTTGTGTTGCAATAAAGATAAGCATATAAACTTTAGGTTCTTTCATCATTAATTTAAATTTTTAATCAAATCAATAGTAATGGGAGTCTTATTGTAATAGGTAAGTCATCAGTTATATTATTAGAAAATAGGTTCCATTATAATGTTGGTTAGCAAATTTATTTATTTATTTACATCCTAATACTGCAAACATCAATAGAACTAACAAATTCTGGATTATATTCCAGAATCAACAAAGCAAGGCAGAGGGGGTGTAGAAGGTAAATGGGATTTTATTATACCCTGTATATCACTAATTTACCAAGAACAAAACCATTAAGATATTCTCTCAGAATTTCAGTAAACCTTATGTGCATTATCAGGACAATATGTGCTCTAATATCTAATTTATTGAATATGGTGGATTTTTTGGTTCTATGTATGACAAATAGTAACAGTATAGTTAGGTTAATTATAAAATTAACGTTTATTTACAACTCAATCAATACTAATAAATAATTGATTAATACAATGATCAAAATAAATAAATAAACAAACAAAATAAAATAATATCACATATACTTGTTCTTATACCTGGATAATGTACATGAGTTCAAAACAAAACACAATATAAGATTTTCTCACAAATAGGTTTGATTTCAGTCTTTATAAGAGAGAGGATGGATTCAAACACCTAGTCAATAACTTCTCAAATATGTCAATACCAGAACCAATGCACCTATACTCCAGTTTTATAATAATAGTATTAACTGGTATTGGTGAACATGTAAATGCTAGCCATGGGGAGATAATTTATCAAAGAGAAAATGTAAATCTCAACTCAGCTTTAAATATTGTACAAATTAATATGTAATAAATTGTAGTAATAATCTATCAAATGCCCTTTTAATAGGTGATAACTGAACATTCTGGATCAATCTAAAAATGAGGGAAACAACATTGACATCATAATTTATGGAGACTCTGCCCAAGCACATTTATACAATAAATAGCAATGATATTCCTGCAGATGTATTCATCCAAGCAAAGGAATAACAAAAAATTAATTGCCCTTTATAACTATCATTAGAGCATCAACCACCATCACAGAATGGTCTGCAGATTAACTACCAGTGCAGATATGAATATAAAGAATATAATAAAAAATGGCATATGATTATTCTGTACATTAGATCACCCGCACAGAATAATGCCATATAACATTATAAAATAGTGTTAACATTTACTTCCCAAATAAAAGAGACATAAAATTACCCTCATCAATAATCTTCCAAATAAGAAGGCATGTGCAGACTTACTAGTGTAATTAAGACATAAAATGAAATAAGTACTTTAGTGTGGGAAATAACTAAGATAACAACCAACTCTGCCTAGAACATGGGCAAAACAATGATACATGGTAAATATAATATGGGCGTAGGTACAAAACCTTGAAAAGACATACAGGACTAAGCCATATGATGTTGGTTCACATTATAGATTCATTAAATAATCATTAAACCCTTACATAAACACTGTTCCCTAATAATTGATTCTCTTTAATCCCTACACCATATGTTCAATTCAATTAATTTACCTTGAAAAATAATTATTTTAGGCACAATACACATATAAGATAATATATCAATAGAAACCAAAATAAAATACATACTTGTTTAAATAACTACTCTAAATTAAAATACATAATATTTCAAATATATTGAAATATTCACCAATAAAATCAATAACACATTTTCTTATAACTTAATGTACAACGTATAAATTGAATAGTTTTTCAATTACAACATATAGAATTTTATGAGTTTGATTGTATTCCTTTTCATTTTTATCCATAATGAATATTGCATAATTAATTGATTCACACATAGGCTCTTTAAATATGTGTGATATTTAAAAATAGGACATGTATAATGCTTTCATCCATGAAAATATGTCAATTCTATCTAAATAATCTCTTTATGAATGTTTGAGGTTGATCCTTTTCTTTTTTTTAATACACTGTCACAGAAATCCCTCCATATTAACCAATTTCATTATTTATAATTAGAGTATTCCTCAAAAGTTAATAAACTTCATGACTTCTATATGGGTGTTACTCCAAAGTTAAAATACTTCATTACTTTTAATTTAGTGAGTGTTGAAAACTAGGGATGACTGTGCAAGCAAACAATTAACCCATAATTGTCATGACAGTTATAAAATAATTTTCTGGAGACCTTTTATTTTCTTTCAGAAACTATATTATTATTTTAACAATAAGATGATAACTCACAGAGTGGGAATGTTATCTCTAATATAAGTTCAAAATGAGATATAGCTAAATCTTTATTGTGCAGATATTTTAGAATTGTTATAACATTCCACTTCACACGTACATGGTGTAATTTTATAAATTTAAAATCATAAAAGTAAAATATTATATCCCAAGTTAATATAGTCTGTAAGCACTAAAAAATATTTCCAGGCAGACTGATCTTTAAAGACTGTTATTCCTATTATCATGGTTGATAACATCAGTGCATTTCAATTATAGATATTTTGGAAAATAATCAGCAGTTAGATTCTCAGTTGGCAGACTTGCACAGACTTGTTTAAACCCAGCTACTCATATTGTTATTAACACATAATAACATTGCAATTTGAATTATATAAGAAAAAAAATTAATTTAATTTCTTTCTTTGTCATTAATTTTAAAGAATAGCTTTCATATTCATTACATGTTTAACAGCAGAAATGTTTACATTCTTGTTGTTTCTGCCTCATTAAAAAAAATCTCTGAACATTTTCTTTCCCTCTTATCCAATTACATTTCTCCTCATTTATATATTTCTGTTAAAAATGAAATAAGAAAAAAATTTTGTTTGTTGCATTCTATTGACTAATTCAAGATAAATTAAACAAATCATTTTAATTAAACTAAATTTAATCTTTAATCATTAGTTAACCAGAAAAACAACTAATGATTATTATTAGTATTTATATCTTACTAAATTTGATATAATATGCTGTTGGTTTTTCAGGTTAAACACAGCTTGTCCAACTCAGTGATTGGAAAAAGGAAAAACCAATAAAGGAAAAAAATTGTAAAAAAATAAAATTACATAATCATCATCATTGATCAAATCGAATACAAGTATCAAGTATGCACAAAGTGCCAACTACGGAAATTAAGTCACCTAGAAGAAGAGAGGGAAATTTTAAATCATTTCCACCAAGCTATATATTTTGTACCAAAATATAAAGATAATTTTTTTAAATATTAATGTATTTTGCATCTGCACTAAAAAAAAAACAATCCTTTTTTCATCTGCAATTGGGATTTTTAGATTTAACTTGAAATGAATGCATTGGGGGAGGGGGGTCCAAAAACTAATTATGTCAATTTCTATTTTTTATAAAAAAGAATTAACTTAATTTCTGAATCTCCATGCTTTTATTTCAGGTTAAATTTAAAAAATCCCAATTATTGTTAAAAAAACCAAAATTTTTTATCTTTTTAGTGCAGTATCAATTAAAGCATTTAATATAAGATGTTTTTTTTTTATTATTATACATTTAATTTCACTCTTGTTATTTGTTTGATAAAAATGAAAGTTTTTCAGTAATACTTCTAATCACTGTTCTTTCATAATGACTTATGCATGATTGGTGATAGTTTGATAAACAATACTTAATCTTAAAAATTATTTTCCTACTTGAAACAAAAAATAAGCAACATAGTTATGAACATATGATTATAGATTTAAATGTTTAAATCAATCCCTCCAATAAGAGGAGGGTGAGTTATTTTGAGAAGTGAGCTTAAACTGCAAAAAATATAATAAAATGTTTTGGTACATAACATACACTTGCCATATATATATATAAATTAGAATATTTTTTATAAAATTTTAATATATTTATCTGAATTTATTTAAACCAATAATGAATTCACTTAGTTTTTTTATTATTCTATATTATATAAATGTTACAGAACAGATAGATATCAATACTTTATATATGTAATAAATATAAATATAGCACCTTCCTTATTATTTTCACAGTTAAATAATGCTCTCATAAAATGTATAAGTTTTATTTAAAAATTTTATAAGTTTATCGATTTAAATCCCAACAAAATAATATGAAATTAAACTTTAAAATGTATATCTGTGCTATACATGATAAAATTTCTAGACTAATAAATGATTAGTAATTATCACAAAAATAATTATTTGAAGAGGATAATGTTATAATTGTGACTTCAGAAAGTTTAGAACTTTTAGATTAAATTGTAATAATTGGATAATAATAAATAACCATGCAAGAGCAATAAAGACATGTAAAAGATTGTAACCTGTGCAGAGACTGATGTCTGCTTTTTTGCAAGAAATGCAAGTTGAAAATCATTTACATTATTCAGACATTTTTATTTATGGGATTCAAATATATGTGGTGAAATAGAAATTTTTAATTACATATATATTAATAAACATTCGAATTTCAAACACAAATTAAAAAAGTTTTGTTAATTGAAGATAAATCATAAAAAATAGACGAATCAATCAGTAAACTATATTCATATGTATCAAGACATTTATAACTTTTAATATTATTTGGTAATAATTTTTTTAATGTTTTCTAAAGAAACAGCACATTAAAAAATATCTAGCCTAATTTTAGGTCTTCATGATTTTTATTTTAAGGACTATTTTCCTAAAAAGAAAAAAATGTATAGAATCTTTTTAAACTAGACTTTATTTGGGTTAGTTTTTGTAATAGAAATTGGGACTGAATTTAAAACAAAAACTATAATACCTTAGGAAATCTATTGCTCATTATTTATTTCACTTTGTGAAGTTCATTATAGATGTTCTCTCATAATTGTAATTCAGTATATCACTTTCAGAAAGCTGAGTATTATATCATTTGTATTGATCCATGTTTTAATTTTATATAACAAATTTTTCAGAATGATAGCATTATAACAGATAATTTATTTGAAGTTTTTATACCAACTATTGTTAAACATTGTTTTTTAACTGGCAAAAGCCAACAATAACTTTTAACTTTCTAAGCAGTAGATCAACATTCTCACCTATTATTGTAACAAAAACTATTATGATATTTAAATTTAATTATATTTACTTCAGTTTTTTAGCTAGAGAATGATTTTAGTTTTTTGAAAATTTATTATTAAACCACATTTTTACACAGTGTATTTAAAATAGTAAAAAGAATCATTAGATCTCTTACACCAATAAGCATAGCATTCTCATCATAATACTGTAATTTAAGAAACAATGTGATGTTCTTTTTTTATAAAATTCAAATTACAAAGGTCACAATTTTTATTAAATCATGCAAAAGACTATTGAAATTTTTTTTTTTCAAAGTATTATGTAGCTTCTAAAAAATGTCATATATAAATTTCTATGATTTATGACTATTTTTAAACATTTCTACTAAATATTTGATTAATTGACTTAATATACTAACTACATTTATAAAAAAGCCATTTATAAGCTACATTGTTGCTCATTCTATTCTGTTTGTATCCATCAGATGACAAAAATGATACATATAATGCTTCTTAATTTTTTAAAATCTCAGGAACCAATGATTTATAATTGGGAGCAACTTATTTGAAAAATTATTACAAATATTGTTATAATAATGTTGTGATAGTTAATGATAGCACTACTCCCTATATCTTCTATTTTTATAAATTTAAATTAATAGAAACATCATTTAAGATTAGGATAACAACTTTATATATGTGTTTATCTTGATTTAAACATGTTTTGTGTTTATTGATAAATAGCATATAATTTTAAGTTAAATAGTCATCTATTTGCATACCAAAATATAAGACAATTATGTTTTCCCATGTTTAAACTTATATCTTATCACATGGGCAGTTACTATAATAGCTATGGGTTTTCCATAGAGTATGAGTTCTCTTATAGACAAATATAATTTAACTACAAATGCTAAAATACATGCTTCTTCTTATATTTAAAAATTATCTCAAGTTCTTATTATTTAAACTCAGATTCTTTTTAAGTTGTAAATCTTATCTCAGGATTTGTACTTTATATATATCTTAAAATTTTTACATGTATTTGATACAAAAAAATGATTATTATATTATACAATTTAACACTTTTAAATGCAATAATTATCTAAGTTATGCATTAAATATTTTCTTTTTCTTGCGACTTTATCATAGGATATCTCATATCTTAGGCAATGCAAATATGCAAAAATCAAGTATGGCATTACTCTTTATTATTATTTAGATATTAAACTTGATTTTCCAGAAAGCTAAATGGTTCATAAATGTAAATTGCATAACAATCCAAGCTTATCTACACTATAAATCTTAAATTTGTTGTCAAGACAATGTAAATAAGTAAAATATGTATTACACCTTTCATTATAGTCTAAAATAATATAATCAAAGAAGTTGACACTTGGATCATAATAGATTGAGGTTTTTAAATTCCTAGATGTTCAAATAAACCATATTAAACATGCAAATATAAAATAAATATCTATAAAATTGTAAAATGTAGAAGAATAGATAAAAAAGATAATTACAGAATTATCAAACAGGTGAGTTGTGGTTTCCTACCAAGATAACATTAGACTAATAAATTGTACTTTGCTTTGATACAGACAGACCTAAAGACAAAAAGAGTTCTTAACAGTAAACTTTGTTACTATAAATGGCAAAAAGCTGATTGGGTGTGCAAATAGCAGTCATATAATCTTAAATAAAGCCTTTTAATTTATGATTTCAAGAATTAAACCCATGAAGATTATTGGTCAGTGGATGTGTAGGCATCAGATATGAAATGCTTTAAATTAAGTCTTTTAATTTATATCTCAAGTATTAATTATGAGTATGCAAATATCGACAGAATAATGCTAAATGAAATAAGAAACTACCTGCCTAAATCCTGATGTGCACATCCAGATAATTGAAATTTTTTATGACTATTTTATGCTAGCTTTATGCATACCTCATGGACCAAGTGATATGTGTTAGTCACAATGATTATAACCAAACAGGTTGCAATCAGAATGATGATTTAAGCTGTAAAAAAGTTCTACATAGCAAAACACTGTTCTGAAAAGATCAATCCTCTTGGATGTTATTACATAATGTTATCATCATCACTGTCATTTACAGCTATTTATAATTGGGTTCAGTCAGTTTAATTCTAATCAAACAACAAATATAGACAAAAATCAAAAAGTTAGAAATCAAAGAAACAAAAGAGTAAAATCAGAATTGATTGCTATAGCTTGGACTAGATGGCACTACTGTGTGGATTTTTTTTTTTTTCTTTTTTGCTGTTTTAACAGCTTGTTTAATTATAAAGAAAAGTTGATCGTGCAATTTTTTAGTGGCTTAAAATGCCAATTCTAGCAAAAAGATAAAGTTGACTACATTTATTAAAAAATCAAAGGTACCAAAATATATAGCTACTGCATTGATTTCAGATTAGTATGATTATACAGGCAAATTAGCTTGAATTGAAACATTAGAGTGTTTTAGTTAGGGCTGATATAGCCTTATAGTTAAGCAGAAAAGTAAATTGGATACTGGAGAGATGATGCATGAGATGATGCATGAGATCTAAAGATCCAGATGCACTGCTTCCAGATCCAAGATTTCTCACTGATAAAAGCCATAAGTTAGAAACTAGTCTGAGAATATTGGATGATAAAGTATTGAATAGGGATTATAATGCACTAGCATCTAATCATTATTAGAGCTTGCACTAGGTGGTATTATTGCATAAGAAAAAATTCTACTATTGTTTTAACAGCATATAGAAGCATAAAGGAAAGATGATCATCTAATGTTTAAGTGGGTTAATTGCTTGATAAGTAAGTAAAAAATGGAAGCACACAGACTAATTATTGTGATCAATATAAAACAAATTACTCTGGTTGGCACAGGGTGGCACTACTGTATGGAGAGTTTTGCCTTGTTTATAAAACAAATTACTGATGGTTCGAGAAACTCATATATTAAATGTAAATGATTGAAAATAAAACAATGGAGAAATAATAAGAGAAACAATAGACAATTAGTAATAATAGTATAAGTACTCAGGAGTTCTTAAGAAGTTTAAGCATTGGAAATGGTGAATCTGGATTATGATCCACCAATTTTGAGCTTCAGAATATGCTATTATGCCACGGCACATATCACCCACAGTTAATGATGCTCTGCTTATTTACATATTTTAGTAATAATTATTATTAAATTATGTGACAACATTCACTCTTTTTCAATTTTCATATATTGTTTATTGGAATGGTAAGTTAGGAGACAAAGTCATTTGTAATAACTTGATAACAATAAAAAATGAAGCTGAAACTATATGATTTCTTTTAGAATTGATCAGATCACAGACAAGTTCCATATCATTATTCTAGGCTGAGGAGAGAGGATAGTAGCAATAGATAATTTATTATCATATGATATATCATGAATCGGTTTATTTGGTTTGATATTACCAGTGGTATTTGTAGTTACACATTTACCCAAATTTTTTAAAATTATATGTATATTTTGTCAATGATTAGCCTTATCTAAGTTTCTGTATTTATGGTAGGTTAGTCAAACACAGTGAAAGAGAAACAGTAGCAGTAGTAATAGTAGCAATAACAGAATCTATAGCAGTAGTACATCTATATTTCTAGATTTTATTTCTCATAGTAACTTTAGTAAATCATCAAAATCATCATTTCCAATCATTATTTATTTACTACAGGATGAAGCTCCATTTAATCTATGTTCTCTGATATCTAGCCTCTTTTTTCCACACCACAGCAGCAAACCTTATTCCATTCTTCCATTTTATATATGTCTTTCTATGTCTTTAACAATCTCTTGGAATCTGGTTTAAGAATTCAGTTGTCTATGTATCATCATCTCTTCTAAAAATATGCCCAGATCCACTTTAGTCTTTTAATTCTTTCAGTGCTATCAGTAACATTTTCTTGCTCTTTCACCCATGTATGCATGTATGTTCTCTCATCTGTGTATTTCATTTTCAGTTCTTTCTTGAAATTACTAACATATATCTCTCCATACTTCATTGAGTGGTCTAAAGTCTTTGTACTGCTCCAAATGCCAGAACTGGTAAAATACTTATATTATAAACCTTTCTTTTCAAATACACAGGAATATTTCCTTTTAATACTAAGTTCAGTTCTATGATTAATTTCATCCATTGTGTTTCCATCTGTATTAATAATCTACCAAGAAATTTGTTGTTGACTTTTTTAATTCATCTTTTCATTCTTTATTATCTTCTTTTGAGAAAATCAATTGAACATTACTTTAATCTTTTTATCATTTATTCATATGATACTTCTTACAATATTTCCTAAAGTTTTGGAACACTATTTGCAAAAACAACTACATCATTTGCAAAAATCTTGATAACTTAAATAATCTTTATTTATGTTTATTCCTTTAGGTTTTCATTTTAATTCACAAAATAATTTTTGGGAAACTACTATATAAAAAAAATTGGAGGTATAGAGTTAACATTTTTTAGCATTATTATGTAATCTAATTATTCCTGTTCTTATGATAAAAATTATTCAGAATATGACAATATCCTTGTCTATATCTTGACAATCTAGTGCTTTATCACTAAATGCTTATAGTATTAAGTGCCTTTTTATAATCTACAAATTCAAAACATAAAGGCAATTCAAATTCATTGTTCTTTTCTATAACTTTTCTTAATATTTAGATGTAATCCACTGTGCTAAAACCACTTTCAAATTCAGCTTGTTTTTTTAGTTGGTTAAAATCCAAAGGTCATTGTAGACTAATTGTAATTATATTGTAAAAAAATTTGTATAGATCTGATAAAAGACTGATAAATCTGTAATTTCTAATATCTTATTTATCCCTTTTTTAAATACCAATATTAATACTGCATTTTTCCAACCATATGGTATATCTTTATCATAACTTTGCCAACTATTTTTCTATTTTTTTACTTACTTTTTTCAAGACATCGATTATACTTCCATCATTATCTGTAGCTTTAAAATGTGCAACTTAGAAGAGGTAATAACTGAAGGAAATAATGTGTTTTCTTTTATTATTATGTAATTCTTTATGGAACTCTTCTTCACATTTCATGTGATATCTCTCTCTTTAATAATAGTTTTATTTTTTCTTCTTATTACTGAAATAAGTTTTCTTGAATACTAAGATATTTTACACTTTTGAGACATTTTTCTCCCATAACTTTTTTTAGTAATTTACAATGATATTTTCTTATATCGCTATTAAAACTCCTTTTCAAATCATTTTACAAAACTCTAGATATGTACTCGGTAAAAATAAAACAAGCCCACAGCTTTTAGAACGAATAGCTTTAAACTATATGTATATAGATACTTCATAATATCAAGAAAAAATTGGCATTCTTTTTAGTAAACAATTTGTGAGTAGAGGTAAAGGGCTCTAGAGTCTAGACAATCTCAAGACTTCATGGATGGCAGCTTTAGCTCTCGTACTTCATATAAGTTTTCATGTGAAATCCCAAGCAAATTAATCACTTCATTATTTTTAATATTAGTTATAAATCTTTCAATATAAACAGGTGTAGAATGATCGTAATAGTGAAAAGTCTTTTATAAAGGTATCAACATCCAAGAGTAATACACTTTCGTAGAAAAGTACATCTTTAGATAAATGGTGAAAGCTTAGAAATTATATGAAACGAGTAGTACAGTCTAGTAGATTGATTCGAAGTCTTTCCAATTAATCACTCTTTTAATTGAAATACAAATAAATAAACGTATCTATATGAGTCTATAGAAAAAGTTTAAATGTAAAAATAATAATAAACATCAAAAAATATATACTTAAATGAGTTATTATGTAATTTTAAATTTTTATGAACTTTTAAAACATTCAAACCAAAAGTAAGTTGAACAGAATTAATTAATTGAAAGAAGGAAAGTGTAATAATAATTAATATTATATTTTTCTTCCTTACCAATTATTCTGAAAACTAATTGTGTTCTTCTGGGTTAACTTTCAAGGAAAAAAATTGACTAATAATTCTAAATCAATTGAAGTAAGTTTTATATTTCCTTGTTATCGCTTAAAAGTTACTCTTTATGTAATATGTATATATTGTAACGGAATAAATGGAGTAGATATGTGCGGTAGATATCGAACTGTACTTTGATTTATGTGTTCTATTATAACTGCCAACTTATGATATATAAAATTATATAATAACTAATCCTTAAATTGGAGATTATTTCTTTGCCCTAACTTGCAATTATTTCTAATTTACGAGGGTCATGCAAGTGCGGATGCTTACAAATTGCTTAAAACATCTATCTCCTATTCTCGTAACACTAGCTCTTACAGCAAGCATATCTGCAAATCAAATCAAGATACTGTTAACATTGAAAAAAGCACATGATGAAACTATAATATAAACCATCAGAACAGCTAGTATTCAAGATATTTATCAAATTCAAAATAAAATAATTGAATGCGAATGAGAACTACCATGGAAACGACAATAATATAACTTTATTACAAAATATACATAAACAAAATATACAATAAAATTAATTAAAGATTAACAAAATATATATCTGATGAGAGCAACATCCTAAGCTTTCATTTCATTTAACTTTTTTTTTTATCAAATCTTTTCTTAATCTTTGGCCAAATAAATTAATAAAAAACTATATATTGAAAATTATTTATGAATTGTGAATAAAATCTATATATTACTTCTCACACTCATAGAAGATAATAATTTGTAAATAACAGTAAAACAATATATTATATAGAACATGCGCTCCAATTTACTCATCATGGGAGTTTACTTGTCAATTATAGCAAATATATGTTATATATTTCATCTATAAACTTGGAAAAAAATTTTGAATGCTTATTTTAAATTAATATAAATGATTACAATAATTCTTAAGTTTATTTAAGCAGGATGAAATTCTAAAAAATATATTTATATCTGTCACGAGCTACTTCTGACCCCTGCGCCAACATAAAATTAAAATAGTATTAGGATTATGTTCTGCAAAGTGCATGAATAATAAAGCAATAACAGATCAATATTCTTTTTAGTAAACTATAAAAAAAACCTGTCCAGTTTCATTAAAAATAATGTTTTAGGGGTAATATTATTATTTTACTATTTCATTTTGATATATGTATGCCTTGTTATAGTAATTGATATTTGTAGGTGCATATTTTTCTTACATTTATGTTTATTTTTAAAAATACAAATACAATGTCACTAATATATAAGTCTAAACACATTTTTTTTTCAAGTCTACATATGTTGTTAGATGTATGTGTAATCAATCAAAATATCTTTTAATGTTATTCTTAGAACAGAATTTATTATATTTTTTAAATTTATAATCATTAAAAATATAGAACCCACTATCCCAAGAATTATAGAAAATTTAATCTTTACATTTTACAATAAATAATAACAACAACAACAATATGTGATGTGATGTGATGTACTGTAGCTTCTTCTTAAACGAAGTCAAGAATCAGCAATTATACCAATAATAATAATAATAATAATAATAATAATAATAATAATAATAATAATAATAATAATAATAATGATGATGATGATGATGATGATGATGATGATAATAATAATAATAATAATAATAATAATAATAATAATAATAATAATAATAATAATAATAATAATAATAATAATAATAATAATAATATGTGATGTGATGCACTGTGACTTCTTAAATGGAGTCAGGAATCTCTCAGCTACTATGCTCAGAGAAACCTGTTAGCCACTTTACCTTCCTTTTCCATTGTCCACCCTAAGTTTTCCCATTATCTGCTCCATCCCATTTCCAAAACATAAGCTTTGTTAACTCCATGACCTTCATATCTATATCCCACTTATCTTTTCCCAAACCTAGCATAAAAACCAATAACTCACTTTCTGTATAATCACTTTGTTCATATTTAATCTTCCATAACTTCATTATTTGTATATTTTCTGCTTCCAAGCATTTACATTGAAGTAACAGATGCCTAATATCTTCTATGCCTTTCTTACATAACTTGCAGACTAAATTACCCATATTTTTCCATTTATGTGTATATTCCCTTGTTGCTATAGATTCCGTTCGAGCCTTAAACAATAAACTACTTTCCTTACTATTATCATAAATTAACTCACACCCAATGTTCTGTTTACTTCTATATATATTTAAACTCATTTTACTCTCCATACTAATTCTCCATCTGTCCAACTCCCTATTCTTTATTAATGCATCTATTCTTCTATCCCACTTCTTACCACTATAACACTCAACAATCCTCCTAACACAATCATCCCACCTTTTGTACAAGTATACTGACTTAACTTCTTTATCCAAATATTCTTCATACCATGTTACCTTTCTCACCCATCTTGTTGCCTACCCTTTACTTGTAACCCAATTAAATACTATTTTGGTTATTCTTTTATTATCCATAAACTGCAACCTACCGAACATTTTCAATTTGCTTTTTGCATCTCTCATATAAAAACTTGATCATCCCATTTCTCCTTGAATTGCCTCCTTTGCAGTCCACACTTGAGCATCTAATGCATGTCTTCCTACTTCTTTTTGTACTTTTTAATACATCATTGCCGTATGTTAACCCTGCTATTGCCACTCCCTTCCATACAATTCTAGCTACATTATATTTATTATATAAAAACAATGTTAATTTCTTTATCATCCCCTTTCTTTTCTTTACTTCATTTATCAATTTTTTCTCCCATTCATCCAAAAAATTTTTCTTATTATTCAAGATGATTCCCAAATAACTATATCTATTCACCACACTTAACTTTATATCCCCCAATAAGAAATCTTTGTCTTTTCTTTCCCTAGTATTCACCATCATTATATTTGATTTTTTTTCACTAAATTTAATCCCTATATCTTTACCTGCCCTTGTGCAATGTCCTCAGCATAACTTCCATATCTTCTCTTCTTTCTGCACACAAAAAGACATCATCTGCAAAAAAAAGACCCGACCATGTATATACTCTCTTGCCACCTATTAACGGTATCTCTATCCCTCTTCCAAGACTTTCTATTGCTCTCTCCATTTCACTTAAATACAACACAAATAAAATATGTGACCCAGGGCATCCTTGCCTCAGTCCCACCTCATTTTTAACTTTAACTGATTCTATATTCTCTAATGGATATGTATAGTAATTATTTTCATATAATTTCTTAATAACACCCACTAAAGCTTCATCCATTCCCAGATTTGCTAAACTTATCCATAATCTACTTCTATTCACTCTATCATATGCCTTCTCTATATCTATAAAACTCATATATAACTGTCTACCTGAATTTCTACTCATATCTATAAGTTGTGTAACTACAAATAAACTATCTCCTATATGCCTATCTTACCTAAAGCCTCCTTGCATTTTCCCCACTACATTATTTTTTTCCATCCACTTTGAAACTCTTCCAGCCACCATATATGAAAAAACTTTATATAAAACTGATGTTACTGCTATTGGTCTATAATTATTTAACTTTCTATGATTCTTACTTTTTCTTTTAAATAATAATCTTACTCTTGTATTACTCCAACTACCCGAAAAAACTCTCTTCTGTGCCATCTTATTAAAACATGATAGTAACTTTACTTTTGCCCTATGCCCTAAATTCATTACCATCTCTGCTGCCCATCCATCTAACCCTCTTGCCTTACCACTTTTCAATTTCTTCCCTGCCTCATTCAGTTCATTTTCTGTAAACCTAATATTCCCATTACTATATGCTTTCATATTTTCTATCCCTCTGTCCTTCACATCTAACATCTTTTCTATATTCATTACGTAACTATTCAATATTCTCTCTAATTCTTCTCTAGAGCTACATTCTATTTCCTCCTCATCCAGTAATACTATCTTTCTCTCCCCTAAATTTTTCCTTTTAATGTAATTTCAAAATTCTTTACTCCCATCTCTTCCACTTTTATTAATATCATCCAATAATTTACTATTTAGCTTCATTCTCTCTATATAATTATCTATTTTAGCTAACTTCTTCTTTTCTAAGTACTTTTCCCATTTAGCATTAATATCTTTTTCACTTTCTTTGTTCTTAATAGCACACTTATATTCTCTGCAAGCTTTTTTCCTCTCTTTTACACTTTTACTAACTCTCATTTTTCTATTACTTTTATTCTTCTAAATATTCTCACCTAAAACCCTATTTGCCACTTTTTCTATTTCATCACACCAGTCCTCATACTCATTTCCAACCAACTCTTCCATGGTTTCTTCAACTTGTATTTTATACTCTTCTAACTTATTCTTATCATTCACTCTCCATCCATATCTTTCACTATTGTTTCTACTTTTATTTCTATTTTCCATCACATTATAAACCATTTCAATTACAAAGAAATTATGATCACTATTACATACTCTCTCTTCATTATCAAACACCTTAATTTTTCGTACTTTATTCATTCCCTCTTTCTCTACCAATACATAATCTATTGTGTGGGATATATTGCCCCTCATAAATATTTGATAAGTTTCCAATGCTCAAATTTACTCTCTGACAAAATTTCTTCAAAAGCTGTCCATTCTTATTGTCTACATCATCAATTTCTTCAATATGCCCATTCATATCTCCTATAACCATTATTCTCTTCCCCTTTTCTTTAAAACTCTGTATATCCTTAACTAGGAATGCATGTATGCTATTGTTCCACTCCATTATAGTTTGACTATCTCCAGTAGCTATATAAACTATAGCCACCATCAATTCTTGTTTTCCCAACCTTATTTCAAACCACAAATGTTCTTGGCATTTAACAGTATTTAAATATTTTTTTGATATAACGCCTATACCACCACAGTTTTTTTCTTTCTCTTTTTTATTTATACCCTGCCATACCAAATCTTCCAAAACAGGTTCTTCATCTTCTCTTAGATGTGTTTCCACTACTGCTAATACATCAATCCCTTCATTTTCAATTGCTTTGTTTAATTCCTGCCACTTTTCTGGTCTCCTACCACCTTGCTATTCAAATACCCAATTTTAACAATTTTTTCTTTCCTAACTACTCTTTTATAATTTTTTTTTATTCTTTCTTCTCCATTATGTTTATAAATAACTTGCTTACCATTAATTTTACAGACCCATTCCCTCTCCACATCTACATTTATATCTAAATCAACTGTCCTTTGTTTATTCCTTACATCCCATAATAGTAATAATAATAAGAGTGCCACCTGGATACAAACATAGTAGCAGGTAAACAAAGAACCTCTTAGGTTTTTGTTATTAAAGGGCAGATTAATTTGCTAATAGATAATAAAAATGTCCAATAAAACAAATTAAAATATTAAAATATTTTTTTTATTGAAAAATAGTAAAAAAGGACAGAGAAATTCAAAGAGTTTTTTTCGAAAGACCGTACCTAATGCTAATATGCAAATGCATAGTTAAAAGCTAGCGGTTCTAATATCTAACACCAAAATCTCAGACACATTAAATTAATTAATAAAAGTAGAAAATCAATCAAACCTACAAAACTCAATAAATTTGCAGATAACTGTATTGTATTAGTTTTTATATATATTTGTGTTTTCAAGAAACCAATCATCAAAAGAACAAGCAGCATGTCTCCAAAACAGTTTTGGGCTTATTGTTATGCTTTAAAGTCTTTTACCTATAAACTTAAGCAAAAGAAAATAACAGTTCTCCCCATAATTAATTCCTTTAGTAAAAAGTTCTTTTATTTTCTTCTTGGCTAGAATATATTATCCCAGTCTTTTCCTAGAGAATTCAAAGAAAAAAACATGCACATAAAAGTTCCAATTTGGTAGCTTCTTTACATTTTTCCACAGCTGCAATTAAATGCAATAGAAACTATATATTAACAAAGCCAGTAATAGATTATAAATAGCAAAGTAGTTCTAAGTTGCTTGCATTATTCAATGAATGTTTGAACATGAAAAGTTCTTTCTTCCTTAAGTGGCAAAATAAATCAATGATGAACAAGTAAATTAGTTCTAGATGCTGAATTAACATCTTCATGTTTAAGCTCTCACAATGCAGGCAATGATTTTCAAATTATAAACATCCAGGTTGAGGTTAAGATTAATGAAAATCTACACTGGCTACACATGCGCTTTTTAGCTCTTCGTTTGCAGTTCCCTCTCTACTTTCCAGAAAGGTAAATCTTATTTTTCTATGATAAAAAAAATAAAAATTTTATTATAATTTTTGTGATCAAGTAGATTGATTTTTTTTGTCTTTTTCTCAATTTTTTGATAGTTACTGGAGAAGAGTTCAGCTTGAAAAAACATGAAAAATGTAATGGCAAAAAGTTTTACTTTTTCCATTGTATTTTGAAGAAAATGTTATGGAGGCTTAATAATATGTATTTTTATTTTTCTATATTTTTAATTATTATTTTATCATGTGATTTTTAATTATTATTTAATTATATATTTTTTAATTATTGTTTTATATATATATTTGCTATAAAAAAACAAAAAAAAAAGATTATTGAAACTAACATAAAAAAAAAAGATCGTGCATTTTTTCTATAATGTGAGCTTGGGTGGATGGAGTATTTGAATTAATTAGTATGAGACAAAAATAAATATATTGTGGAAATATAATGACCTGATTTAGATTTTTTATAATTTTTTTGTCTGCATTTTAAAAATAGTAAAAAATAGGCCAATGCTAAAAGTAACAGTTTTGACAGTATATATACATATATATAAACCACAAATATAGGGGATTTGAACTCAGACTTTCAAGTACCCACAAACTATCCACACTATCTCATACAACTGATTAACGCATGACCACACACGTGTAGAAAAGATAAATAATCACCAAAGCTCCAGGTTTGGTTTTCAAATATTTATATAAACTATAAACAAATGTACCTAAAGCTTAACTCTATAATAAATTTAGTATTTCATTCACTTTTTATTTTATTATTTTATTTTGTATATATAGTGACTAGTTTATAATAATAGTTTAGTATTACTTTTTAATAAATTACAAACTGTATTGAAGTTCTTTATATTCAAAATATACTAATTATTGATCAGTATTATCTACTTGTTATCAGAGATGCCATATTCGTTGCAAACCCCTGTATGGAAAAAGATTTTGCAGGGCTGCTGTGAAAAATGGAAAGGTACCAATGTCTCTATTCTTTTAAGTATTGAAGTGATACATTGCCCCAAGTAAGTCATATTACATATTATTTTCTTGGAAATTTAATAAGGAATGCAGCTAACTTATTAATAAAATTGTAGTTTTATAATATAACCATGAAAAAATAGTAATTATGAAATAATATAAAAATAATTTTTTGAAATATTAATTTTTTTAAATTTTTTTTGTTACTTTGAGTATCAATAGCTATATTTTTTCAGCTTCATTACATTCTTTGATGTTCTATGTACATAAAAATATATATTATGTGACTTTAAACTAATATAGAGTTATTATAAAATTTGTGGCTTAGCATAATTTTTTAAATTTTCAATATGGTCACTAAAAGTGAAAAGGTTAAAAATCATAAGATAATGTCTTTTATCGACACTGGTTGACATATCATAAATATTGAGAAAGTCTTTTTAAATATTTTTATAGAATAAATTTAAATATCTTTTCTCTTTGTGAAATTTATATGAAACATTTTGAAAGTATAACATTTTGTAATATTTTGAAAATTTATTGAAATTGACAAATAATTCATTTTTATCTTTTTATTTTAGAAGTTAGAGTTAATGAAGATATTATCAATAAATTGGTTTTTTGTTATCACTAATCCCAGTTTCAAAACTTTAAAATACAAATATTAGACTTAAGGAATAATAATCATTAGTTTAAATTGACTAATAGATTTTATAACAAGGCAAAATTCTTATTCATCTAATGTTTTATCAGCTTCAAGTAATTTTAATTTCCCATAATCGTTCCTTTTTAATAGTGTCATAATTATTAATCAATGCATGGTTTAACATTCACCGTAGACAGTAATATAAGAACAACTATTAGCTTCTTACTTCTTCATCCCAATAATTTAACTTGAAAATTTTTTTTAACTTCAGCACCAATTTTATTTTTTTAAACTTCTTTTATATACCTGTGTGTGGATTTTATTTTGCTGCATTATTCTCAGGTATATACCATTGTCCAATTGAATTTAAAATACTGGATGCCAGACATACACACTAGCATATAGCTGAACTTTTTAATTACTTTAATCTTGAGTTTCTAATTAAAGAAATTTCTCATCATATGTTTGTCTAGCCAGTTACAATTATCTTTAATAAAGATTATTTAAGTTAAATAAAGAATACATTTATTGTAAACCACATTATTTAATTTAAAATATCTTTTATCAACTATTTATTACCTTCATGTTTATTTAAAAATTCTTGTTTAGTAATGCTTCAATTACATAATGCTTTTGGTAAAAAAGTAATTAATCTTTTTATTAATCTTTTAAATTCTTATTTTATATATATACATTAAAATACCACACACCCATATACATTTCAGTCTAATAAGTTATTTTAAAGATAATAACCAAATAAAACGAAATTAAACCAATTAACAAATTTATCAATTTAAAAACTCTTCATCATCAATTACTTGTAAGTTTAATCTAATAAACATCACATGACCACCACCTCTTATGCTTGTGTATAACTGTTATTAAAACAGGCAAAACTCACTATATATATTGCCACCCACAGCAAGCTAGAGTATTCAATGGATGCCGGAAGGCTTGTGCATAAAATCCCCATCTAGTACCTACTCATCCAATATCCCCAGACTAGTTTCTGGCTTATGGTCTTCGTCAGTGAGGAGCCTTGGCTCTGAGATGACTGCACCTAGATCTTAGGATCTAATGCAACCCTCCAGCAACCACCTTTTATCTCATTTAACTACAAAACTATGAGTCTTAAACTGAAAACACCTTAATGTTTTCAATCCAAGCCCATTAGCTTATATAGTCATATGAGTCTGAACCCAGTTCAGTACCCATACATTTTGGTGTCTTTGGTTCTTTAATAGCCATAGCCACTACTATCCTATTAGGCAGGATTGGTTTTAAGCCAATAAACATCACATGACCACCACCTCTTATCCTTGTGTATAACTGTTGTTAAAAGAGGCAAAACTCACTATATATATTGCCACACACAGCTAGCTAGAGTAATCAATGGATGCCAGAAGGCTTGTGCATAAAATCCCCATTTAGTGCCTACTCATCCAATATCCCCAGACTAGTTTCTGGCTTATGGTCTTTGTCAGTGAGGAGCCTTGGAAATGAGAGCACTGCACCTAGATCTTAGGATCTAATGCAACCCTCCAGCAACCACCTTTTATCTCCATTTAACTACAAAACTATGAGTTTCAAACTGAAAACATCTTAATGTTTTCAATTCAAGCCCATTAGCTTATATAGTCATATAAGTCATAAGGCTCCTTACTGATGAAGGCCATAAGCCAGAAACTAGTTTAGGGATATTGGATGAGTAGGCAGTAGATGGGGATTTTATGCACAAGCCTTCTGGCATCCATTGATTACTCTAGCTTGCTGTGTGTGGCAATATATATAGTGAGTTTTGCCTGTTTTAACAAGTTTAATCTACTAAACTCTAATCTCACTCAATTGTTACTCCAATGACTAAAGCTTTATTTAAACATTATTTTAAATATTTTTTTAAAAAGCATTTTATTTTTAAATAACTTAAAACTGAAATTTATTAAACATATTTAATAAATCCCAACTAGCAAACATCTATAGAAGTTTATTTAGACAGCTACTTTAATACCATAGATCCCAACCCAATATCTATTTCAATTTAGATTGTTAAATCCAAATTCCATGCATCTATCAATAAACTAAATAATCATTTTTAAATTATTATCAACAAACATATTTAATAAACTGTTTTAGGGATAACTGGAACATTTAACTACCACCTACATAACTTAATTATAACAAGGTTAACTGAGAACAAACAAGCTTAGTTTTATTTAATAAATTTTTTTTTAAAAATTATTAATAATTATATTTAAACTCTTAGGGGCTTAAATATATGGCTACAATATATATACACACAATCATATGCAATTATATGTATACATACGAATTATAGAAGGAGAAACATGCACATGTGGGATAGATTATAAAAACTTTGAATATGATAAGAATTAGATAACTAGGAAGAAATAATATGTATGAATAGAGTACAATAATTATTTTATTTATTCCTGATAAGAATTAAACAAAGTAAAGAAATTGATACTTATGAAGTGTTTACTATCTTGAAATATAGCCTATGGATCTATCTTCATATTATCTTCTTCTTTTTTATGAAGATAAATAAATTACAACACAAATTTTGATTTATTTACTTTTAGATTAAATTCCTTTTATTTCCTCACCTGAAATAAACGAAACAAAGTAACCAATATCCAATCGCAAAGATTGAAATTCAAATAATTATCGATACAGTATGGTTGACAATATTTTCTTATTCAATTAAAATTCAAAACTTTTTAAACAACGTTCATGTGATTATATGTTTTATTGTATTCATTTAATTAAGGCCATTTTTTAAATCTGTATAAAATCTAAACTTATTTTAGCCAGAAAATGTGCTTTTTCAATGGTGCAACATCATAACATAAAATTACTTATTGAAACTAACATTCTATAAAAGCATGGTACTTTGAAATAACTATATGCCAACTTTTATATTCTTTTTATTTGTCCACATTTTATTTGATATATATGCTGAGATATGTTGTGGTTTCATCAAGCGTTTTTGCCTGTGTAATTTTTTTGTGTGTAAATATGTCAATACTGTACTTGTATATACGCTATATATTATTAATATTTTAAAAAATGCTTTTTATCTCTTCCTGCCATATTCTAATTCATCCTTAAAGCGATTTGAATATAAAACGGAAGTTGTTCTTTCAAAAAATAAAAATATTGTTACCTACCGTTATGTGTTTCTTCCTTTAATGAACTAATAACCTGACCGAGAAATAAAATGGTAAGGAAAGATTTTGTACTATTTCGTTTCTCTTTTTTACATATTCTTATGTCATTTTGGTTACTCCGAGGTCAGTAAAAAGAAAAATTGCAACGAGTGCAAATAGATGTGTAGGTGTAGATACATATATACATATAGATAGTTCGTTGTTTATATAGTTGTTTACAACAAATATGTTTGTTAAACAATATATAATATTTAAATTAAAAATTCTTTATTGGTGCCATAATTTTCGCAAATGACTTTTTAAAATAGTGTTATATTACGAAGGCTCTCAAATATAAAATTTGTATCTTTTTAATAGTTATTTATTATAAACAAAAAAGAAATAGCTGAATATCTATTTTTAAAAATAAAATAACTGATCTAAAGTTTTTCTTGAAAAGCAAATGACCAGGCTGAAATTACTTGGAAAGATTGGAGATGCTTGTCATTAATAAAGTGAACTCCATTTTCACAACAATGATTGTGCCTTCATTCAAGAGAAATGCTATTTGTATGAACGACAGATGGTAATGTCAACGTGATAGCGTCTAATAGTAATAATAGTTACACATACAAAAAAAAAATATGTAGAATTTTTGAATACTTTATTTAAAAATATATAACATTTCAAAACTGCACAAGCCTTAATAACTCTTAGGTATAAAAAAAGTGGTCTTCCACCATAAATTGTATTGGACACTGCAAAGGACTCTTAGAATAAGATAAAACAAATTGGTATTTTGAGCATAACTTCTACCTATCTATCTATTTACCTATATACTTATCATCTATCTATCTAACTTTCTATTTGTCTTTCTATCTATCTATGTACTTACCATCTACATATCTATCTCTTTATCTTATCTACCTACCTTAACTATCTATTTACCTATCTATTTATCTGTCTATCTATGATCATTTAGATATGGCTAGCTAGAGAATGAACTAATTTCTAATCAGATTAACTTAAATATGATAACTAACTATAAAGAAAAAATAGTTGAAATGCAATGTGATTTTTACTAATGATGAGAAGAATGCTTATGGTTGCTGAACATAGGCATTATTTTGTGTAGTGCTTTATAATTATATATGTGTGCGTTTGTGAATGTGCATGTGTATGGATGTATATATCCTATTCAGATCCTGAATTGCAATTAAGTTGTGAAAATCACAACCGCACACACACACACACACAGAATACAAGATCTTTAAAAACTTTTGAAGATTTTGTACTTTCATAAAGCCTCCAGTCAATATTTCAAACACCTGTTCATAAATATGATCCTAATTGTATCTGTGAATATTTTCAGATTAGATATAAATATTAACAACAAATGATTAATAAGTCATCTACTGGTCACAAAGTTAGATATGTTGTTTGCCAATAGTACCATGTTACCCAAAAAACACTTACTATCTTTCAGATAGAAAACTCAAAATAGATCTTATAGCCAACCAACCATTCAATAGTGAATGGTTTCACCACAAATCAATTAGCAAATTCCGAATTATTCTCTTTTGATGGTTCATATATGAGAAGCTGTTAAACAATAAAATCCTACAGTAGACTATTTAAATTGAATTTTATATACCTATTAAATGTATATATTATAATGATGGTGAGGAGATTCATGAGTAAAACAATGATAAGATAAAAGAATAATACTTAATATTACACATCTACACATGTCCACATTGTGCACTATTTCAGAATATAAGGTGAATTGGATTTGGGAAAAAAATGATGAGAATTTGATACAATTTTAAGTAACCATGAAACCTGTGAGGATTAATATACTTAAATGTATCTATAGACACACATTGATATGCTATTTATAGAGAAAGTAATCACTCATACAATTCTCTGCTCAGGCCCACAATTAGATGCCAAATTATAACATAAAGATGCTTTTAGCTCTGAGTTTAAGATTCGAAGATTACTATTATGGTTTGATTCACCTAATATCTTTTACAAAAATCATTATTGAATTAATAGTAATCTCATACAAATTCAATAGTTTATTATCAGCCTTTTTATTATTTTAGAAATTAAAGCACATTCCTACCATTACCAGACAGATTAGTGTCTTGTAAGATGCAACTTTCATACCCATTATCTTCTCAGTTCATAAGCCAAGATTTAAACACATCATATCAAATATGATTCATAACATGTAAGTTACAGATAGATACTAAATGTAGGAGAAAATAAAGAATTGTCAAATTTTAATTGTTAATAATTTAATAAATTGATACAACACTATGAAATAACAACAATATAACAATGTTAAAAAATATAAAACACAATCACACATACATATCAATATTATGCATAAAACAGATCACTACACATCAACCCAGATTATGATGAAGTATTTAATATTTTAATAAATTTTTAGTTTTTTAATCCACCAGTTTGATATATTGCAATGTTTTTTTTTAAAAAAAAAAAAACAAACTAAATTTCTCTTTCCTATAGTAAGAAAATATATATATATATATATATAAAAATAAGAAATTTTTTTAAAAAAACTTTTCTACAAATAAAGACAAAAAAAATATTAAAGGGATATTATATTCAAAAATATGAATTTTGGAAAAAATATATAAATTACTTAAAATTTTAAATATTAAAATATCTAGGATTTAAATTGATAGATTATACCTAGTTTGTCACAATAAAAAGATGACAGGTTTCAAGTTGCTTTATATGAATCAACACTTGTATTACTTAATGACATAGTTTAGCTATGCAGCATAAAAAATTTTAAAATGCAAGTGTGTCTGGATTGTGGTTACAACATACAATGTAACAGGTATGTTTGTACCTTGGTTCACCAACAGAACAACAAGCTAACGTTTAAATTTTGTTTTAACTGTGTAAAACTGGTATCAGAAACATTTGAAATAATTCAGTGTTTTATGATGAGATCATAATTTCCAAAAATGTTTCCAACATGATTTGCAAGATTTTGCAATGGCATGGAAGCATTGAACAGGATTTTCCAAGTATAAAACATGCTGTCATACTTTATATGCAATGTATGATCCAGGCATGCTAATGCTTAATATTTTTAGTACTATGTCACTGATGATGATTTTTAGATGGTGCCTAGGCAGCTTTGAATTTTAAAAAAAAGTTGTACATACATGCATGTATATAAATAAATGTTACTGCTTCTTTAGTTTATTGTCAATCCTGTTTCCCATGTTTTTTTTTTTTGCTTCTTGTATAAATTGTTTAAGTGATTCCTTGTAAAATTATGATGATTGAATTTTTATGGTTACATTTTTTAGAAGTATAATTCTAAAGATTTGGCTATTGCTTATTCAGACATAACTCAATAGAACAGGTTTTCACAATGAAAGTTCTCTATAGGGACAATTCAGCTTCACATCAGGCATTAAGATGGGGAGCAATCTAGTTACATATTTCAATCATTGATGTACATCTTAAGCTGATGATTTAATGAGTCATCTGGGAAAATTGCTATTTTGTCATACTAAAATCATATTTGGAAATTGAAGTTATATATTATTATTTATCTGATTTCTAGCTTCCTTATAATATTTGATCTTAATTGATTCTGGATGCTGCCATTATTGTCTCTTTCTCTCTTACTACCTGTTAGCTTTATTTTCATGCTGATTCTTTATTTTAACATTTAGCATTAACTATCGAGTTTTAACTCAATTTAAATTCCTCCTATTCAGTTATGTCACTGCTGCCATCATATTCCAGCTGTCACATAATCTCTTATTGTTTTATAAACAAGTTGTTAAACTGCATACTTTGTTTCTAATTATATGTTTTAAATAAGGAAAGTTTTATATTGATTTAACTTTTCTTTTTCTTTGAAATTTATATAATTTATATATTTAAAATAATATATTCATATATTTTACTATATCTATTTTTTAATACAAAGTTTTCTATATTTCTTCAAATTGATACATATATTTGCTTAATTACTGCAATAATTGGTTTGTATTCAATAAAATTAATAAATTATATTTAAACTTGGTATTTTCAAAGTTTGTCTCCCCAAATTGCTACACAAATATCTAAAATTACTTTAACTTTTTATTTAATTTTTTTTATATCATTCAAAATCCTGATATATATATATATATATAAATCCCA